>JABFFJ010000106.1:0-64695 GCA_013623715.1 Fusarium verrucosum
TGCATCATGCATGTCCTGACTCTCTTCCCACCAATCCTTGCAGTGCCAGTTCTCGGAACGAGCCCCAAAGCCACCATTCTGCTCAACTCCGGTCGGCGGAAACGGAAAGCCAAGGTTATAGGAGAAATGGGAGAAGCGAGAAGTTCGTAAGGGCAATACTACCTACCTAATTGCCGTGAGTTAGTGTCATCGCCGTTACATAGCGGAAGATCCTCAGATCCTCCAGGGCCGGGCCGGGTGGGGATCAAGGGTCCAGCCCAGGGTCTGTAGAGGTTTAACTAGGATAAGGACCGGGATCAGATTGTAAAAGTAAAAAGTAAATAGAGCAGCTGTTGTGTTCGAGTCGAGTCGGTTGTCTATCCTAAATTGTACTATGCGCCACACTCTTGCAGTATCTGCTGCAGGTTAGAGGTTTTCATTTTTGTCTTCCTCTCAGATGTTTCCTCCTCTGCACTGAGTGGCATCAATATGAACAATATGTCCAACGACGACGATAAAAAGTCACCCGACGTCTGTGACGCTACCATCGGCATCAATCACAGCGACCATGTCGACGAGAAGAAAGGAAATGCGGCTGATCGCGCCGACATGTATCGCATGGGGAAAACTCAGGAAATGACGGTTCGTACCACTATCAGCATCATCCCTTTTGGTCAGTGAGTTGACTTGATATCACAGAGGAACTTTCGCTTCTTGTCCATCTTCGGCTTCTCCATGATTCTGATGGCGTCTTGGGAGTTCTCACTCAGTGTTTCGACCATTGGACTTCTAAACGGTGGTACTGCTGGTTTGATCTGGATGTTCTTCGTATGCTGGATAGGCTTTCTAATTGTCAACACTTCCATGGCTGAGATGGCTTCCATGTGAGAATCACAGCAACCCCTTTACCGCAACTAGATTAATGAAAATTGATACAGGGCACCCACCACAGGAGGGCAATACCATTGGGTATCTGAGTTCGCACCACCGCAATACCAGAAGCTGATCAGCTACCTCATGGGATGGATGTGTGTCCTTGGCTGGCAAACATCATGTGCTTCATCAGCCTTCATAGCCGGTACTCAAATCCAGGGCCTCGTCGTTCTGAACTACCCAGATTATACCCCCAGACCATGGCACGGCACACTGCTCACCATCGCAGTAGCGGCTCTATCGGTTATTTTCAACACTCTTCTCGCGCGAAAGCTACCATTGATCGAAGCCACAGTCCTAATCATCCATGTCTTTGCCTTTTTCGGTATCCTCAGCACTCTATGGATCCTTTCACCAAAGGCTGATGCCACGACTGTCTTTACAGAATTTACTGACGGTGAAGGCTGGGGCAGCACCGGGGGCTCAACACTCGTCGGTATCCTTGCAGGTGTCTTGCCTCTCTTGGGCGCAGACGCTGCCGTCCATATGTCAGAGGAACTTCGCGATGCGAGCCGTACCCTCCCACGAGCCATGATATCGACGACTGTCTGCAATGGCGCTTTCGGATGGATCATGGTTATCACCTACTGCTTCTGCATCGGCAACCTCGAAGAAGTCATCACGTCTCCTACAGGATACCCCTGTATGCAAGTTTTCCTAAACACAACAAAGTCAACGAGAAGCGCTACCGCTATGGCTTCGTTCCTCGTCATCATGACTGGCTTCTCCAATCTAACCATGGTGGCCACATCATCACGTCAACTCTTTGCATTCGCTCGAGATCATGCTGTTCCGTTCAGTCCTTGGTTTTCCAGAGTTCCAGAAGGATGGGACGTCCCCGTCAACGCCATTGTGACGACCTTTGTCATCTCAAGTTTTCTCTCCCTCATCAATATCGGCTCAGCTGTGGCACTGAACTCAATCACATCCTTGGCAACAACATCCCTTCTCTCGAGTTACATAGTCTCCATCGGCTGCATGATCTGGCGACGATCCACAAACAGCCCTCTTCTGAAATCGAAGTTCAGTCTAGGAAGATGGGGCCTCGCTATCAACGTCGTATCAGAAGCTTTCCTTATCATCGTTTTCATCCTGGCATTCATGCCTGGAAACCCTAAACCAGCCCCATCAGAGATGAATTGGAGTATCCTCATTTATGGGGGAGTAGCTGTTTTCTCTGTGGGGTATTATGTGTTTCGTGGAACTCACCACTATGAAGGCCCTGTGGCCTACGTTCGAAAGCTTGAGCAGTAAGGGCAACGTGGTTATTGTTTTTATTATCTGATCTCAATGACATGGACCAGGGTGGCACATAAAAAGAGTCTTACTCAGCGTTCATACCGGGCGTCGGCCAACTTAAAGCAAACTTAACCAATCAACCGACATCAACAACCCGCGAGCTCCGATGGAGAACTGGCTAAATTAACTCTAAATCCTGTAAGATAGGTTAAAGTTATCCTCGGCTGTGTGCGTGGAACGTTTTCTTACCGGGATATGATTCCCGTTGGAACTCCAAGCAGAATAGTCTTCTGAATATGACGTATGAATCTATCTACCTACCAAATCGAGTACATCGTGATCCTTGTATGACTGGAAGTATCAAAAGTGCCCAGATAATGGTGAGCGGGGAACCCTGCTTCGAGATATACAATGTTGCACTGGTTAACATCACGGGTCGTACGTTCGATAAGCATGAGTTACATGGCCCAGAATCTGTTCGCAAATTGCCGATATTTGGGGGTATATAGTTGAGCTCATGGGACCCCTCTTCTGAGGATGGCCATCCTGTGTCAGCTTCTCCTAGGCGAATTCGATATTATTACCATTCACTATAGCAGACTGTTACTATGGCGCTAGCTGCTGCAGGTAGTCACTTTGGCACCTCATGGGGCTCACTCACTCTTGCGGGTGATTCCTTCAACTTGTCCATGGCTGGGCATGTTATCCGCACACAAGCAGACCTCGGCGAGCTAAATGACTTCTACAATATTGCCTACGCGCCGCGTCGATACAAAGCCTTGAAGGACTATCACACGAGTGAACAAGATCTTCTTGGAGAAATTGACTTTGAGGGCCTTGATCAGGAGGGCAAGGTGGATTATATCATGCTTAACACATTTCACACGCGACAACTTAACAACTTGGATCTTCAAAAGACTTCACAGGAGAAATATGAACCTCTACTGCCATTCGCTGAAGACCTGGTAGGCCTGCTTGAGGCACGTCAAGATGTTGAACCGATGAAGGCGAAGCAAACAGCCGGTCTTCTCAACAACATCACCAAGTCCATCGCCAATGTTACAGCGAGAGTTCAGGATGGTGGATTCAATGTTACAGAGACCACAGGCTACCTTGCAACTAAAGCCATCACAAACCTTCTAGAGGGATTGGGTGAATGGTTCACCTTTTACTCAACTTATGATCCTCTATTCGATTTCTGGGTCACGACACCTTGGAACGCAGCGAACACCTCGTTGACGAGCTACCTCAATGTTGTCCAGACAAAGCTCGCTGGCATGAATCAAAAAGATGGCCAGGATATCATCGTCGGTGAGCCTATTGGTCGTGAAGGCCTGGAAGTTGAACTTGAAGCCGAGATGATTCCTTATACGCCTGAAGAGCTGATCAAGATTGGCAACCGAGAATTTGAATGGTGCGAAAAAGAAATGATCAAACAATCTGAAGCTCTGGGTTACGGTAAAGAGTGGAAGAAGGCTCTGGAACACGTCAAAAACGACTACGTCGATCCCGGAAAGCAAACAGAGTATGTCCGGAACTTAATCGTCGAGGCCAGCCTTTTGGTAACAGAACACGATCTCGTCACTATCCCACCCCTGTCAAACTCGACATGGCGCATGACCATGATCGAAGCCGAACGCCAAAAAGTCTCACCATTCTTTCTCGGTGGCCCAACAATTCAAGTTTCCTACCCAGTCGTCTCCATGGAACACGATCTCAAACTAATGGTCATGCGCGGAAACAACAAACATTTCGCCCGCGCTACAGCCTTTCATGAGATGTTCCCCGGTCATAGACTGCAGCTCTACATGGCAGATCGATACAACTCCCATAGAAAAGAAATCTTCGATACTCCCTTCTTTGTCGAAGGTTGGGCTTTGTATTGGGAGTTCCTGTTCTATGAGAGAGATGACTTCCATCATTCGCCTGAGAATAGGATCGGTGCGCTTTGGTGGCGCATGCATCGCTGTTTGAGAATCATCTTCTCGCTAAAATTCCACTTAGGCGAAATGACGGCTCAAGAGGCCGTGGACCTTCTGGTTGAAAGAATTAATCATGAGAGGAGTAACGCAGAGGGTGAGGTTAGACGATCTGTTGAGGGGAGCTATTCACCGCTTTATCAGGCCGGGTATATGCTCGGTGCGCTTCAGCTGTGGAAATTGAGAGAGATGGCTGTCGGTAGTGGGAAGCTTGCAGAAAAGGAATATCACGATGCGATTCTCAGAACTGGCAAACTGCCTATTGAGATGGTCAAAGCGTTGATACTAAACGATGAGCTCTCGAAGGATTTCAAATCAGGATGGAAATTCTATGACTTTAATTAAACAGTATGTCTATCTATGGAGAATTAAGAGTATATATATGCTTCGCGCTTTAACATCTAGACTTCGTTTTCAACCCGACCTTCAAAACTCTGGTTGATACCATCAGTACTGCACAGATTGTGCACGACAGTGCAGCCCAGATATGTGCCCCAGTAAGACTTTTCGACTGAAGCAAACCACCAACAGGCGGTCCAGACAAACCCGCAAACGAGACAAGACTAAAGCACATGCCCATTCTTGTACCGATAGTATCAAGTCGCTCTGTAATGCTTGCAACACCCGTAGGCATGAGACTCTGGAAAGCACCAGATACAATTCCGTAGAAGATGGTAAAGACGTAAATGCCCGTGACGTCGTGAACTGCCTCCCATGTGTAAGCCACGATGGCTACACCAATACTAACTGGTGCGATGGTGTTCAGCGGACCAATTTTATCCGCGATAATGGGAGTTAGAACTCGTGCCGGAAGACCGACGGCGTTGATTATGGTGGTGATGAGTGATGATTCGGCGAAGGACATGCCGACTTCTTGTTGGCCGAAAGAGGCAAGCTTTTAATCATTAGCAAACATTATCGGCGGGAAATTATCGAAAATACTCACATAGTAGAATGTGTAATACACAGACCAAACAAAGAAGAACAGTCCACCCACATAAGACAGATATAACGTGTCTTTGAAGGCAGTCCAATCAATGATAGGCCCAGTCTGTCGTGGTGGAAGTCTAGGTCTCATGAAGATGGCCACGAGTATAAACCCAGCCAAGTTGATAAATCCAAGGACTCTGGCTGTCCAAGGCATACCAATCGCTGGCAGTAGTGCTCGAACAACGAGAGGATATACAGTACCACCGAGAGAATTTCCAGTGGTGACGAGACCAATTGCAATACCTCTGCGCTTATCAAAATAGGTGGCTACCAATGCCAGCGAAGGAGCAAAGATAATGCCTCCTCCGATACCAGTAATGATACCTTGAGTAATCATGAGATGCCAATACGAAGTTGACAAACTCATCGTGAAGATTCCGATGAGCTGCAATGCCGCGCCCACAAGAAACGTCGGAATCCAAAATCCAGCATCCAATAACCGTCCAGAGAAGGCACTGCCAAAGAAGGTAAACCATACTTGAATTGACCCAATCCAAGAAATTTGGAAGGGAGACTGAGGAAGTGTGGAGGTGTAGTGAGCTTGAAAACTACCGAATGAGTTGACGTAGCCCCATGTTGCAAAGATGACGATCCAGCCCATAGCTACTTGCGTCCATGCTTCAATGCCTCCGTCTGGAGGTGGAGGAATGTCTCCAGGTCGGAAATTGGCTCCTGCTGAGGCGATGATTTCGAGATCTTGCAACTCCGACCTCGTCGCCTCACGGCGTAAATTTGTGACTTCTTTCCTATAATATGTTACTAAAAGGTCTTTATAAGAATATTGTGAGACTCACGGCATAGCCTCAGAGTCGGAAACGTTCGATTGGTCTGTTTTTTCAGCCATTATCATACATTCAAGATTGAAATGTTTTGTTATTGAAAACATGAGGTGAGAACAAACATGCGGTATCGGATTCTTAAGTATCGGCTAGTTTATCAGTGGATCATGTCATGTTATAAAATCTAACCTGACACACACGACACCGCTCTAGATATTAGCCGGGAATAACATGATAAATATGGATCGCGAAAATTTCTCGTTCTGCAGCTAAACAAGCGATGGGACATGACTGGATCGTCACCGAGATAAGCGGGTAGAGAGGGTGGGTAGTAGAGATAAGCATGGGTAAAGATCTTTGCAGTCTACGAATGGGTTCAGTCCCGGGCAGACATATTTGGAAGATGTTGTCTTGGCTTGCTTCTTGTTTTATATACTAGACCGAGATACCCCATGGGGATCAGAATAACTCTGCGGATCTCGTCAGATGTTGAGGAGAGTTGACTTGTCTTGATTGGGAAGAACTGGAACTTGTCTAGCCAATCATGACTAGAACGTGACGTTTCTCACTGTGAGACGTCAGTTAACAACTCTAGTAAGTACATATGTACAGTAGAGGATATAGCCTGAATAGATATAGAATAATTTACTGAAATGCCATTAATCTTCCATGGTGCTCCTTCTCGGTATGGATACGCATCATAGAAATATCCATCTCCATGTTTCCTGGACGAGTGGTACGATAAGTCTCATAACTTCAAGAACCCGAGACATCTGCCGCATCTCACTACCGAAAATCATATCCGAAATCTAGAAAAATCCAGATCTTCTTTGTACAAGGACCTATCCTTTCAATATTCGGCAAAAGCGTCATATTCAATTGGACAACTTAAGCGTCAAGGTTGCAACATCCATCCCTCGCTTAGCGCTTGACCGTGCGGCTGACATGTTGTGGCTGCACAAGTTGAAAGAATGGCATCCAACACCTGCTCAATCATCAGCATGACGTGTTTTGCGATCGCTAGTTTGTTCTTTTTGTTCTTTGTTCGCGGAAAAGTTCCTTCGATTCCGATTCTGGCCATGTTCTAGCTGTGTTCCAGGCCCTGTTTATTGATCTGGCGTGCGCCATGGCGTTTTTCGAATCTGGGACATATTTCCTCAGCCTCTCTTTGAAACACAAGATAGTGATTACATGATCTACAATTAGTTGACGATCACTAGACAAAATTGGCTTTATGGTGTCCGAAAATAGATAATACGGTACAAATTTGGTATATTAATTTTCATCAGGTAAGCCACGGGTTCTACCGGGGATATTTGTGTACTACGTAGTATCTCGCCATACTGAACGAACGCTCAGAAACTCTAAAAACCGCCTCCATGACTGTGGCTGTCGGAATGGCCGCTAGTTCTGCTTAAACGGACCCAGATCTAGACTTTCAGCTCAACTACCTAGTCACCAATCAATAGCGCCAAGTCTGAAGCTACAACTCCTCATCATGCGTAATCTCCATCACGAGTGCGTATTTTCCATACCCAACCCCAGAAACCACAAACGTCAACTCTGTCTCTCCAGAAACAAGGGTTGCTCTACAGAAACAAGGGTTGAGTATAAGAGAAATCCGCTCCCCAATGCAGTAAGAGACCGAGAGCGATCGTTTCTTCTAGGTCACTAGTCTTTCTTGGCACTCACTCACCATGTCGCTTGCTAAGAGGAATAACGGTAGAGGGCTCCACTCTCATTATTCGCTGGCCTGGTCATGACTAACTCTGATATGCAGGATGCTACGAGTGCTGCAAGAGGCGTCTCAAGTGTGACAAGACAGAGCCCGAATGTCTCAAGTGTCAGAAGAAGGGCATTTCTTGCTCTGGTCAAGGTTTGAGGTGTCGGTTTAGTAGCCACATGGCCGTTGGCCCCACGCCTTCGACTGCTCAACCTCTGACTCTGACGACATTTGCTTCAACGTCAACACCATCGCAGACTAGTCCAAATCAACCAGGGAAGAGTTTCAGATGGGTTGAACCTGGACAACGCGCGAGAAAGGAGCGAACTAGAAAGGTTCAAGCGCGTTCTTCCTCTGATAGTCCCGATTCTCATCACATCGACTCTTCTTCTGATGACGCTTCTTCTCCATCCTCCGATGAGTCTTCTTCTGATGCTGCTGCGTTTATTCCATATAGAAATGGATTTACTATATATCCAGCACTCAACGGTGCTTCAAACGCTCAAACGAGAAGGCTGTTCAGCCACTGTATGTTTCAACCCCCATCCAAAGACCCGCTCTAACAAGATCAGTTTCCGAAACTATCGCCGCTCATATGGTTGTGTTAGACAATTCTAACTTGAGCAACGGATACAGAGAGTTCATTTTACCACTTGCTTGCCAAGATGAGAACCTTGGACGAGCTGTATCGGTCGTGTCAGCTTTCCACTTAGGGCAGAATGATCCAAGGTTACAGCGCGTCGCTGAAGCAGGCCATCAAGCTATTGTTCAGAAGTTGAGACGCGATTCACTCCAACTTAGTCCTGAGCAGCTCTTTGACCCATACATCCTTGCAACCATTCTTGTGCTTCTTGTTGGCGAAACAATCACCGGAGCAGACAACTACACATATCTCTTGGAGATGCTCAACTGTCTCACACAATATCCAGACTGGATATCAATGTTACCACCTAGCCTCAAAGAGTTCTTTCTTCAGCAAATAAAGATGTAAGATGACCTTCGAGCAGCTTTTCAACCGGTACTAATTCGCGACGATAGGTTCCAACTCTTTGGTGTTCCCCTAGCCAACGAATCCAAGGGCCTCCAAGTCCTCACCGGCCCAGAAGCATATCTCGACTTCATGTCCTACCCCGAACTACCCCCTCAATCAGAACACTACCACAATATGGAAACAATCCGCCACGCCATCTTCGACGCATGCAGTATCTACCGCCGTCGCGCCGAGTCTTCTCTCAGCGACGAGGAATCCATCCACCTCCTCGAGCAACTCCGCCTCAAAGTCCTGAATGTCGACTGTTCCACCAAAGGAGCCCATGCGCTTGTGTGGACATACTTTATAGCTGCCGCAGAAAGTATTCTTCCAGAGCATAGGGAGTTTTTCTCAACGAGACTTGCAGATTTGTATAGTGTGACGAATTTTGGAAGTATTCCTGTTGCGGTGAAGGCATTGAGGACGATTTGGAGCATGCAAGGTACGAGAAGGTGGACGGAGATCGTTAGTAGTGAGACTCCAATTCTTATTATGTAGACTTTTGGAAATGGTTATGATAAATGGATAGAAAAACACGGTTGGACATGGGTTTACAGGCAGTCAGGCGTTTGGGAGGATTTACAAGATTGATCCGGATCTATTATTTACAATAGTACACAAACATAGGCTTTCAGCCACAAGATTTAGCTGCAACTGTCGCATGTCAGGCATCGAGATTATGGTTTCACTGACGCAGGTGGCAGCAGGCGACCGTTTCATTACTTGAACCATCTTAGCTCAGTTTTGATGTCATCCATCATTTATGCTTGTGCTTAGCCTTCTTCTTCAGCCTCATCTCCGCTGTATATTTGAAGGACTCCTCCGGGCTCGGTTGAATGCTTTGCAATAGTATCACTAGAGGGATCCGAATATCATTCATGGCGCAGAAGAGATAGCTGGATTAATCATCCTTAAGAGGCGAAACTGAAATGTTTAGCCATGTAGTTACATCAAGTCTAAGGCGGCATAGATAACCACGATGTCGGAATATGCAACCAAGTTTCCAGTTCATCGTATCACTTCATATTGCTGCACTATTTAGAGGGCTTCTATTGATCCGCAACCATATCTCATAAAGGACTAAATTTAGGAAGCAAGACCACCCTTGCGACCAGCCTCCTTGGCCTTCTCACTACCGGGCTCGAAAGAGCCAGATGAAGCCTTGCCACCCTCAGAGGCGATCTCTCTCTGTGACATATGTCAGTTATTGGAATAGACTATTCTGGTGCATGTGACGAACCTGCTTGTCGGGATCCATGTTGGCAAACCCGCCAGAATGGCTCGACTTTCCGCCCTTGGAAGCAATCTCTTGAACCTCCTCCTTGGGACTGGGCCTGTTAACATTGTGGCCTTTAGAAATGATAGGAAGAGGCATACCGGTTGGCAAAGTTACCAGGGTTGGGGTTATCAGTGCCAGTCATTTTGGATACTGCGAGTTGTTGTATGTGTGTGTTTGTGATGAATTGTATTGATCTGAGTATGAATGTCTGGTTAAAAAATTTGCTTAGTTTCCTCACATTTATATATTCATTCTCAACATAGGCTTCTACGCTGAGAAGATCGAATTAACGCATCACGGTACGTCTATATGACGTCTACGACTCCACGTACCCTGACCACCAGCTTAAGAGACTTCGATTGTCCCATATTGATTCAATATGACGTCCCCCAAAAAGCAAAACTAGCATAATTCACGGGTTATTGATGAAACCATTGTTAACCATGACGCTTGAGACATTGCTTTGTTTCCTAGAAACGAAGGATAGGACTAGCATATAACAGCTAATTGGTATAAGCCTATGACGATCTATGCTTACAAGGCTGCATTATGAATTGGAAAGAGGTAGATCTTTCGTGAATAAATTCACGGGTGAGATTTGAAACTGATCATGTCGTCATTGTACTTCGGTGCATTTTTTACCTTCTGTATCAAGTACATACAGAGCTCTACATCAACGATGATATCAGGTTTGTGAGCTTTCCTTTGTGTACATATGGAGCATTGATGTGGTGGTGGCTTGGGTAGTTTGCTACTTCTCCTGTCACCCTACTGTTTAGTGAAAGCCATTCACGCTACTTTGTAGGACTTGGATAGAATTCTTTCAATTTTGTTCGCAAAGTTACACTATTCTAGGTGAGAAAGACTTTATAAGTCATCGATATGAAATTGGGTTTTCTCTTATTTTCTAGGCTATAAACGGGGCCCTTATGTAAGGTTCTATTTAGCATATTATAAGAAGAGATCGATAGATTGAAGTTTCAATCAAGGCTCAGCTAACTCCAATACACCTCTGGCACCAATTATGTAGATAAGTAACATTGATCCCTAAACGACAAATAAAGACTTCAACATACATACTACGAGGAAGCAATTCTTTTCAAAACAATTGAGAGGATAGTCATCCAGGCTAAACACGGAGCTCAATCTTTCAGGATCTCTCGTATTTTTAGAAAGTAGGTTAAAGGAGAGTACTTGGAAATAAATTAGGTGTCTGGCAAAAGCCTTGATGTTATCTCAAAACATCAGATAAGATATGGATCTGGGTGGGTAAGATGGCGTCATGACGCCTTACGTAACCTGCTTATTCCCATCATCCCCTAATTGCCAAGTCGGCGACTCGGCGACTTAACCTCTAACAACAAACGCTGAGAAATCAACATCAACACCAGTCCTAATGCCCGAGTCTACAAATCGCCAAAACAATGCTAGGTCATCAAGTGTTACACCGGGTCGCACACGTGTAGCTCGGGTGGCATGCAAAGCATGTCATGCCCGGCGAGTGAAATGCGATGCTGCTGATGGACAACCATGTTGGCATTGTCGCACGCGTGACGTCGCCTGTGAACTGATAGACTCTAAGCGTGGAAAGTATGCATTATTGAATAAAGCGAATTGAAGTGCTTGACTTACAGGTGTTTAGGTATGCAAGGCGAAGCAATATTCAGCAACGCGTCTCTAAACGGCAACAAGTTCAAAGCACTACTGAGCGTGATGATACCCCAAATATGGACAGTATCGCATTGAACACACCTCAAAGCAATGAGAATTCACAATATCCAGAACAAAATCAAACGACAACACTGGTTTCGAATGTTTCGCAGAATATTGAGTCAGAGTCTCAACAGCGGCCCCTGCCTAGTAATGATAGATCATTCTTTCTGGGCGACTCGAGCAGCTTATCATACATTGTGGAGATGATTTGCAGCCCAAAAGGAGGTGCCAGTGAACCTGTGAAGGTTCATTATCCCATACCAGCCTCTATTGCAGACCGAGCGGTTATGCCCACGCGACCTCAGATTGAACCACTCAGCATACAAGATGCACTAACGATGCCAACCAAAGAAATATCCGACCGCCTTGTCTACACCTTCTTTGATTTAGTACACCCGCCGTATCCTGTCGTGGACAGACGATCTTTTTCAATGCAATACAGAAAGGGAAAAGCATCACCACTCCTTTTACACGCAATGTTTCTTGTGACATTCGTTTTGTGCGACGAGAGTCTTATCCAGGCTGCTGGATTCAGTGATCGGGTTGCCGCACGCAAGTATCATTATCTTCGTGCAAAGACACTCTACGATGTTGACCACGAAGCCGACCGTAACATTCTCATTGCTTCAATCTTTCTTATGGGGTTCTGGTGGAATGGACCAGACGATCAGAAAGATTCATGGTTTTGGCTGGGCTGTGCGACCTCTTTCGCACAATCTATGGGAATGTACCGCTCGTATGTGAATCATCCCTTAGTTTTGGTCTGGTGCTGACTTGATTCTAGGGCAGTTGCGTCAAGGTTGAGTCCGGAAAATAGAGCAATGCGGAAACGTATTTGGTGGTCTATATACGTAAGTCACCTGAGTCCTATCGAACAGTGAGTTTAATAATTTTCCCAGACTCGCGATCGACATACTGCCGCATGCCTGGGCAAGCCATGTAGAATCAGGGATGAGGACTGCGATATCGAGCCACTCACCGAAGAAGACTTCTACTTTGATGATGATCATAACGACCCGCTCATACCCTCTCAGAAAGAATACCATACAGCTTTCGCTATTGAGATGGCCAAGGTTGCCGAAATCCGTAAGTTACTTGATCTTAATCTGATTTCTTTTTACTAATTCTTATCTAGTGGGAGATATTGTCATCGCGGAATTCAGTCCCCGTAGACCTGCTTTAGAGCAGTATAAAGCAGCCAATCTGAAGAATAGGCTTGAACAGTGGGAAGCGCAGCTGCCCAGATGTATGCAAAGAACACAGCTTGATGAAACACTGGGTGCACCATATTGGGCTACTCAGTTACATATGGCATATCAGTAAGAGTCATGAAAATGCTTATGGGGATGTTTCTAACACCGGGCAGGAATTACTATATAATTTTGTTTAGACCGAAGGCAATTGAACATCTCTCGCCATCTGAAGCCGAAGGAGATGTTCGGGCAAGGCGGGCAGCTGATGCTATTACCCGCATGATGGAAGATATCCTGGCTGTTGGGGCAATGAGGTTCTGCCAAATGCACATGTAAGTTTCCCCCACCTGTTAAGTTCTTTTCCTAATTGTCTATCAGTACACCCGCTGTTTTCGGTGCCCTCTCGATCCATACCCTCGTCATCTGTCGTAAAGATCCCATCCGTCGACAGCTAGCTGGCAACAAGTCACGACAATGCATACTGGCTTTGAGTGAACTCGCAAAACACTGGCCAATCGGATTATGGATCGTGAGGTTCTTCGGAAACCTTATGAGAAGACTCACAGGTCAAGGATCCGCCTTGTCAGCTGGATCAATAGTTGACGTGACATCGCGAATCTCGAACTGCAGTCGTAATGAAGATTCTAATCTCAACACTTCGACAGAAACGAGCAGGGAAACGTCTCAGAATTTGGGTGAAAGCACTGTTGCGTTCAACCAAGGGAACCTGACAAATGTTCCGGCTGCTAATGCTGCAATGGAAACGAATGATCTGTTGCAACAGCCTGCGGATCAGTTTGGCTTCGATTACTTTTGGGCTGAGGATACTATTGATGTTGACCTGCTGCTGCAGCATGGTCTCTGCCCACTGCTACCGGCAAATTTCGGACCTTTCCCACCAGGCGCAGATTCACAGGGCTTCTAGGAGAAGAGTGACATTATCGCCATATCGGCACAAGTACAATTATTTTCATAATTAATTAAGTCTATCAATTCTATGTGTCGCTGTTCTATATGTTCTACTCAACCAACTTGATGTATTACGGTCGACTTTGTTTTTTCGACCCCTAACCTCTCATCGCCGTACTTTTAGATGTGTGAAGCAAACCTACTCTTTGCTCGCAGTTGCTTTCCATACTTGAAGAACACATAAGGGAATGGCGCCATAGCAACTGTCAAGAAAGCAAGAAGACTAGACGCCCACTGAAAACCAAGCTTTTCGTACATCTGGATACCAAAAAGGGGGAACGCCGCTGTTAAACTATCAGTAAATGCGCTCGGGACAGCTGAGTGAAACATACCAGCAAAGGAGCATCGGGCAAAGCTATTAGCTGCCATAGCAGAGGCAGCATATTGAGGATAGGCGTCGACCAGGAAAGTAAAAATTCCAGTAAAGACGAGCAGCATGCTTTGATCGAGATGTTAGTGTGCGTAAAAACATCGAGATGAGAAACTTACCCAGCACCAAAAACTCCAGAACCAATAATAGGTACAATCCAATGAACGCTAGAATATGTCGTCCAAGCAAACCAAAACAGACCAATAGGGATAAGAATAGCTCCAAGAATACAAGGAGGGAGTCGATACTCAGGCTCACTAATCGCCTTTCCAGTCTCCTTTTCCTGTTGGGCCAAGAATCGAAGCCTAAGTTTGGCCCAAATGGGAGTCGTAGCTGTTGCAGCCATGAATCCCACCAGAATTCCTAAGAAGGTCATTCCGGTTTGCCAAAGATTCATGCCTTGGTTTGTGCGGAAGATAAGAGGGAATGCGCCAAAGAATAGGTACAAAATACCGAGCAGAATAGCCGAGTAGAGATCGAGACAGAGACACATCGGCTCGAGGAAGAGCAATTGGAAAGGTCGAAGAATTGAAAGCTTGAGTGTTTCGAGAATGGGCTTGTGTGAGAGCTCCATTGGCGCGCGATACGCTTCGTTTCCAGTCTCCTTTCGAAGCTTCCTTGCTTTCTCGCGGAGTAAGATAGGATGAAACGTCTCAGGCGCAAAGAAAACGATCGCAAGCATGAGGAAAAAAGCCCAGATGAGCATGACATAGTACGTCCATCGCCAATGGATGTTGTAGTTGATGAAACCTCCAATTAAAGGTCCAATGGCCGGTCCAATAAACGGTGCCAAAGAGACCAAACTCATTGGTTTCTGAATATCATGTCGCTCAAAGACATCTCCCGCAGTGCCGCCAGCAACACTCAAGAAGGTACTTCCCGCAAAACCAGTGAAGAATCGCGAAATGATCATAGTTTGGATATTCTGTGCCACAGCAGATGGAATCGTCCAGATGATGAACATGGTCCATGAAACGAGGTAAATAGGCCGACGGCCGTAGTACTCACTCAGCGGACTTGTCAATACCGGACCAAAAGCAATTCCTAGGACAAAGCTTGAGAGACCGAGTGTAGCGACTATTTGAGAGCAATTGAACTCTGCATTCATTTGCGCGTAAGTTGACGTGTATATTGAACTCGCGCATGTCCTACAGATGATCAGCGACATTTGGGGGCTAGGTCAAGACAGGGGATTTACACGCAGAGACTTCCCATACAGGCGATCGAAACTATGATCCATTTTCGCATTGTTGGCATGTTCCTTGGACAAAGGGGGTCCTTATCGCCGTCCCATGATACTTCGAAGTCTTCATAGTCGGTAGCTGCGTTGCCTGCTTCTGTGATCTGATCGCTAAGATTCGCATCTTGGTTACCAGGGGCGTCATTATCCACAGTCGCATTCTTTTCTAGATCAAAAGAGTTGCGGGTCGAAGTTGCTTGCGACATATGCCCCTGGTGGGGGATGTCTTTCTCGTTCATGGCCGCTGGTAATGAGGCTGAGAATATCAATGATTCAAAGGAGGCCAAGACCTTTTTTCCCTTCTGGGCCCCAACCTATTTAAAAACAAATTTGCGGCTCCACGGAGCGTCAGAGATTTGTAAGAACCCGTTCCTCGTTTCGGTGAGGGTCCGGGGATAAGCTGTGGGTACTACGTTATAACAAGATGCCTCGGCGTCTTGGGCTTCTTTATGGAGGTTAGTGCAGCGGGTTTTCTGATTGCAGGGGTGATTTATCGTCTTGATTACCAACGTGCTTCTGAAGTCGGCGATTAAAGGCAGATCAGATACAGATCTGGATTGAAAGTGGCGTGGAATGACATGGTATTTGATGATTGGAAATTCAATATGACTAGTAATTCCGTCCTTAACAGCGAGGAGCCTTTTGTAGTTTAGGAGACTCCATTTTACATGATGATTCACCATTCATGACAGACACATGCCCATGGGGATTGCAAAATTGTTTCTGACGATTGTGATTCTGTTCAAATTCCACTAAGGCTACATATGCTATTATACGCATGAGTCTGTTCCAGGTTTCTGGATGCGATCTTATTCCGTGTTGCTTCGGTGTCATGCTTAGGTACCATTTTAAACAACAAACAATTCAGGATTCAATACCCTGCCTCGTCTGAGAAACTAATGGGGAAAATAAAATAAATAAATTCAAAATACACTGCAAGGTAAATTTTAAAACAGTCAGACAGCAAAGATTGAAGCATTGTTTTCAGCGTCCTCCCATTATAGAGTGGAATAGGGTAGGCGGCGGCATCTTTTTCCTTTTCGTTATTCAACCAGTCATCATTCATTCTTGTCCATCACGAGACTTCCTCCTCAATCCTTCATATCACGCCTTGCTCTGAACAACTGTCTGCAGAAATGGATCAAAAGTCAGAGAAACCAGTTTTATTCTTGTAAGATTTCTTGTGCTCTCATAAGCTATTTCTGACGAACCCAGCGACATTGACAATTGCCTTTACTCACGCAGTACGTCAACTACAGAGCAGCCACAAATAATCCTAACTTTTGGGCAGATAATAAAGTCCTGGAGCACATGGCGGCCCGGATTGATGATTATTTCAAAAAACATCTCAGTCTTCCCCCCGACGACGCTGAGCGACTCCACAAAGACTACACCCAACAATATGGTCAGGCAATTGAAGGTCTGGTGCGTCACCACCAAATTGACGCGCTGGACTACAACGCCAAAGTCGATGACGCGGTGCCTCTCGACGACCTCATCAAACCCGACCCCCAATTAAGGAAATTCCTTCAAGATATTGATACTTCAAAAGTCAGACTCTGGTTGCTCACAAATGCATATATTAATCACGGAAAGAGAGTTGTGCGGTTGTTGGGCGTTGATGATTTGTTTGAGGGGTTAACCTACTGCGATTATTCTCAAGTACCATTCGTGTGCAAGCCGCAGAAGGATATGTTTATGAAAGCTATGAAAGAAGCTGAAGTTTCAGACGTTTCAAACTGCTTTTTTGTCGGTAAGCTCAACTGATATTCACAGCTGTTGTCCTGTCGCTGATTTTCTCAGATGACTCGCATAAGAATTGTGTCGGCGCAAAGGGAGCTGGCTGGACTGCTATTCACTTTGTGGAAGAGGGCTTTCCTGTGCCTGATACACGGGCATGTCAATATCAAATTCGGCATTTAGAGGAACTGCGGTCGCTCTATCCAGAGTTTTTTATGTCAGAAACTGGAAGTAGTTGACTAATGCAGGATGTGTTTAGTGGAATATAATGACACTGAAGTCTCATCTGGCTGGTTGAGACATCTACCTGCCTGCCTGCCTTAGGGTAGTTTCCATGGTAGAAAGCCACATGGTCCACAGCCTCGCGGTTACGTTACCCCGCGCAGACATAACGCGTTTCACACTTTACTTTTTAGTTATCGTTGGAACGCGAGAACTTGAACATATTTTCTTACCTACCTCCAAACACCAAATTCAACATGTTGTTCTGCAATCTGTGTGGAGTCCCCATCTCCAAAGGCATGAAGGAGAAATGGGCTATGGAATTCCGTGCGAGTGAGTCTCCTCCCTCGGCCATGCCCGACAGATTTGTGAGGCTGACAAGCTTGGGTATCTAGTTTGGATCCAAGGCAACAACTTCGATCAAGTGAGACTCTCGGGAGTTGCCATCAGTCCCCATTGGGACAGAAATGCCATCCGAACCGTCCCAATCGACCCCCATAAGCGCCATGACGATCCCTCACTCTCTGACCCTTCCCATGAACCCCAGACTGCTGAGATCGAGTGCAACACTAACTTGATCCACCGGAGTCTTCATCCTCTCGATTACAGGGGCTTTACCTTTCATGATGTCTGCTGGAGTCTGTTAAATTGCGAATCTCAAGTCGACATTACTCTCCTCTTTCACCTCTGTACTTCGTTACCCGTAGGCGATGATTTACTCGTCAACTGGGGACACGAATACGGTGGAGCGGCCGAATTCGACCTCTTAGGGGAAACCCTAGGAGTGAAATCTGTCTTGACCGATTTATACAATATTCCTCAGAATTTCAAGTCAGATCCTTTCCATATCCCTGCTCTCAGGAAGGCCATCGAGTTCGCTGCACGTATGCAACAAGATGCATTCCAGTCTCGCCTCAACCCCCAGAATCTTGGTCTAGACAAGGATGTCTTTGCCTTCCTCCCTCCCGAGATTCTTCAGACGATTGTGACCCTTCTTCCGTCCCCCAACGTTCACTCTCTGCGCCTAGCATCCCCCGCGTTTGCTACACTGAGCTTGTCAGAGCGCTTTTGGGCATCCCGCTTCACTCAGGGGAATGAGTTTGAGTTCATCCCTGATGTCTTTTCTAACCCACCCACCTCCTGGAGGGCATTGTATCTCTCGCTTCACATCTGGGGTTCTGATAATCCGGGAATGGCTGCCCGCAAACGTGTCTGGACACTCGCCAAAGGCATCCATGATGTGCTCCGCCAGATGAAAGGTACGGAATGCTACGGATATCCCGAAAAGACTCTGTTTGAATATTCGGCGCAAGCAACGCCACAGTACCGACAGGCAAGAAAGTCGATGCATGCAGCCTCCCGGTATATCCAGCCCCCCAACGTGCAGTTTCCAACCGGCTGCAGGGTTCTTCGAATTAGGTTACTCAGCTTCCCCAAGCAACTCATGATCAAACAGATGTCTGTATCATTCGTTGACTGTGAAAATGGCCCGTTTGTTTCTGGCTTTCAGTTTATCGACCCAGATGGCCCATTTCAATCTCTTGGGTACCTTCACCCAAGCCGAATGGAACACATTACACTCCCGAGCTTCCAGCGCATTCGTGGATTCGAAGTTGCCATTGACATATCTGGCATTCGAGCCATTGCAATTGTCACAGAAGATGGCACCATGTCATCCTGGGCAGGGAACCCGAAGCCATACCCTAGGAAGCTTTTGACTGACGTTGAAGGCATCTCTTTAATCGCGGCCAAGTTTGATGTAAATCTTTGCTCATAGCATATTTCCTCCGCGCCCATGTAACACAGCTAATCTTTCTTAGGCTCTTAAACTCGTTGAGCTGTGCCGCAATCGTGTGACGCCTCCGGAGCAAACAAGCATACGGGAAAAGTTACTCTGGTTCCCTGAAATTCCTCCCGAGGGATTGATTTTAGATGGACTCCTACCTTTTTCCGAAAGTACTAATACTAACATCCCGATCTGGACTGCTTTCTTTGACGCGCCTGACGCGCCTGATAATGAATCAAATGCGCCAGAAATCTGGTGCAAGTATTTCGACGCCTGCCATATCGCACAGCTTGAATTCTTTCCTTCTGGAGAGGAGATGGGAGACGAAAACATCCTGATGCAGTATAACTCCCCGGCCAGATTTGAAACTGCTGGTGGTTCAATACAGTTTTATTTTAACAATGACCCTGACGAATTTATGACAAGCTTCGAGGTTCAAGTTGATGCCGACTTTATTGTTGGACTAAAGGTTGAATCAGACCCTCATATTAATTGATTTAGCTGACAAGTTTAGGTCTTTACCAATATGGGCCATGAAGCGCTCATGACACCTGGTGAGTCTCCTTTTATAGACCATCCGTGGACTCCAGTCTTTCCAAGCGGTCAGAGGATTGTTGGCATGTACTCTCAGGGCGCTGGATGGGGTGTAAGTATTTATTTTCCTTCACACTCACCCAACCTTGTTTTATATGAGAAAGTGGATGTGACAACGGCGCTAATCCTCGGTGTCAGGGTATCCTATTTCAAAATCTGGGCTTCATTTCCAAAAACTAGAACTAGCAATATGTGGGATATGGGAAGGCCGAACTTTCGGCCACAATACTCAACTACAAATAACACTTCTAAACCACAATTTAGATATAGATCTATAACTCAAGTTCGTTATTTACAAACCTAATATAAGAGAATGGCAGCCACGTGTTGCTATGTCTGGACAGCTGGGATGTTCGATACGGTTGCCATATCAATATGTATTAGTAGTATATCCATAACACCCAACTTATGAGACTCATGTCAAGCTACTAGTAAGTGATAGACAGCCTTAAAGGGGTTAAGTATAACTCTCAGATATGTTACGATGTGTTCCTTATCAAGTTCAGGTCAAGGGACGGTGGAAGCAGATGGGCAAAGTAGGCTATGGACATGGAGGGGATAGAGAGATCTTTCCACACCGAACTTATGTACCTATTATGCCATTTTCACATGTAAATAATAACTCTTAGATGAGATTTCCCACTTTTACCACGTTTGTAAATCCATCACCGAAGCAAAAGGTGTTCTCATGCATAGAGATAAACAATCAACTGACGTTAAGGAATTGAAACAAAGGCCACCTTATAAGCTGCCAAGAACCAATAGGACCAAGTAGAATCGCCAGTAAAGTCAGATACTCATGAGATGACGTACCTGTAAGACGACAGCAAACAAAGATTATTAATCATTAATCACACTACTGCGACTTATATTGCATCTCTAATTTGGCCCCCAAAGTAGATATTACACTGACTGTATCTAGGTTAACTGGTACAATAGTTGATGTTTGATATATAAGATTTGGTTCCGGGAAACCATTGGTGAACTCGAGGAAAGCAACACAGACTCAAATCCGTTTGAGCCCTGTCTGTGATATCAACACCCGAACTTGCTATAGTTGGGTTGCATTACATCTCATGTAAGATCTTGTACGACATATACCACCGGCTTCCGGTTTTTGAGCTGACATCATGTCAATCATGTCAACTGAGGGACACCTGGGCTGGCATAACGTTATATTAACTACTGACGGGCTTCCCCTCATCTTGTGAAACCTTCAGATGGTATAACAGTCAAGTTTCTCAAGTCCATTAACTCACCACCGCAAAGCTTCAAAAATCAGACATCAAACACAATGTTTAAACGGGAAAGGTTTACCGCCGAGATCTTTGAAAAGCTAACGGAGCTGTATCAAAATGCCCCAGTTGAACTTATATGGACATGCTTTGCCTTCTCACTATGGATACCGCATCTCCATCACAGACTCACAACAAATGGATGGGCAATGATGCGCAAGGTTCTACGCTCCAGTCTCATCCCCCATATCTTTTTATCATTCCTCGAACTCATCATCTTCAACATAAAAAGATGGCAACTTGGCCACGATCCGGACCCAACGCCAGTTGATCTCCTTCTGTGCGTCATGCAAGTTTCAACAGGGTTATACTTCGCCGAGAAACTAAGTCACGGGCGAAATGAGTCACCTCTTACCAGAGCGGCCTTTCATACGATGATATTCCAGCGGCTACTCGCCTCGGGTCTTGCCTTGTATTATGGATCTTCAACCTGGCATCGAGCCAGTATCAAACTTCATCACAATTTTACTTGGGCACATATTTTGATCCGCTTGTCGGAAAGCTATCTGGCAGCGTTTGAATCACACGCGAAAGCGTATACAGGCGGCATTGTTGCGTCTGGTCTATTTGGCAATTTCGAGGGGTCTTATCCACATGGGCATATCCTCTGGACGTTATGCATGATCCTCTTCCTGGCCTTGAACAGATGGGCGCAGAACTCTGATAAGTATGATAACGAGTCCGATATTCAGATGGCCGCTAACGTAAACAGTTCTGCAACAAGGGCTTTGGTCACCATGGGCTTTGTCACAACGAAAGATGACAAAAAGAGCAAGTAATACAGAACGTGGGCTGAGCATGTGCTATGAGATGCTCTGTTGACTGTGAATCGAAGACTTAACGAGAATAGTTCTTTTATGGTTCCTAACATTCCCTATCTAGACATGGTACCAATATCTTTAGTATACATACTCAAAATACTTGTTCTTCAAGTCCGTCTCATCCAACATGCCCGCCTCCCAAGCCCTCTGTTGATTCTCAGGCGTGCGAAGCTCACGACGCGATCTATTTCTCGTCCACAGTAGCGCCCAAAGAGAGAGCAAACTGACAATTTGAATCGCGATGCAGGTGAACATCATAGCCACGCCAAGCTCATAACGAGGCTCTTGGTTCGACTTGAAGAAAAATGGCCCAACAAAGTTTCCCAAACAATATCCAATCAACAAAATGGCATTTGTGGTGATCTTCTTGGTGTGTCCTGCTGTATTGGCCATGGAAACAGACATGCTGAGGGTCCAGGTGGCGGTGTATGAGAATGATATCCATAGGCAAGCTAGGCGCGCATAAGAAGCGCTGTGAGGCAGGAATCTGAAGCCTAGGACACCGGCAAGAAACGGGGCTAGTGCTATAAGCATGATCGGGATTCTGGAGTTCTTGATAGCCGAAGCTCCCCAGCTGTTGTTGTCAGTTTCATTGCTGTCTTACAAGGTTTGGTCACTTACCAGGCCAGCACACAAGCGACTAATTGAACTGCACCTGAAGGCATCTGGTACAACGTGGTATCAAGTGTACTGAAACCAGCACCTTTGATAATCAGGCCCTGGAACTAGAAGGAACCAATTAGTAATAGTCAGCGACGAAGGAGTCTCATGCTCACAGCAGATAAGCCTCCGTTGGGCGAGTTACTCGTAAGAGCAAACAAGAACAACAACCAAGTCTTCATATCAAGCATCGCCTCCCAAAACTGCGGCATCTTAAAATGCTTGTTCTCGATGCCTGTGCCATTATCCTTGACTCTCGCAATAACCCGTGCCCTCTCATCCGGTGTCAGAAACTTTGCTCGCATTGGAGCACCTGGAAGAAGAAACAAGAGGATAATTCCCCAAGCAACAGTGATAGAACCCCAGATGATGAACAGAACTCTCCAGGACGTCAAGGCTGATTTGACGTGACCTATACCAAAGCTCGCTATACCTGCAATGATATAGCCCATACCGGCTGAGCCCAGCCATATACCCAGACGAAGAGGCTGCTCTTTTCTCATGTAATACATACTGAAGAGAAGCATTGTTCCGGGATTGATAGCGGCTTCAAAAGCACCGAGGAGGACTCGTACGACCATTAGAGTGATAAAAGAGTTCACTGCGCCGTGAGCCATGAGAACAGCACCCCAGGCGATGACCTAAAATTACTCAGTATTTGACTACTCGGTATGAGGAGAACAAACTTACAGTTCCCGACATGAAGTAGTTAATCGGAAATCTCTGAAGAAACATACTGGTAGGAAACTCCCAGATAAGATAGGCCAAGTAAAAGACAGCACCAGCCCAAGAAAACTGGTTGCCTTTCAAGCCGAGATCCTCTCTGAGACCAAACACAGCCGCATAGCTGATAGTATTCTTATCTATCGACTGCAACGCATATGTGAAGCAGAGAAGAGGCATGAGTCGGAGATCAATTTTCCATCGCAGAGCCCTCGCCAACTCTGGACTTGTTTCGATTTCATCGGCATCGCGGCAGAGCGTCAGCGCTTCGGCGGTTGAAGCATCGTTGATGGTTCCATTCTTGATGGACTCGGGGTGCTTGAGGTCATCGGCGGTCTTCTCGAGTGTCATTTTGCCCATGAGTCGGAATCAACAATAGTTGGGGTCAAGGGACGACATCGTGCACTATATAAACATGCTGGCCTTTGATCATATCTAGTTAGGACATTGATTATCAGTGGATAAGCCATTTTGATAACCTCGGAAAACGCCTGTCAAGATAATTTGCCGTTCTCCCTTGATGCTTGTCATGCTTATCATACCCCTCAGCTGCAATGTGACGTTGATAGATAGATAGCCAACATCACGATATCTGTTTCTTGCAATCTCTATGTATATGCACTGGACATTTTATCATACTCGGCTCCAAGGACCAGCTAGTAGTTTAGATCTGTTCTTCTCCTAATAGATAACCGAATAGTTACTAAATTCTCCTCCATAATGATCCTAAGGTGCTGAAGAGTCCGTTATCTCTAGCCCCGGATAATGATTGTTAGATGTGCCAGGGATCCCATGTCGGACCCAGAACTGGACCCGTTATAAACGCGGGGGAATGACATGACCGGAACATGTTCCTATCTTCATTAGATATCCGCGGCCAAGAAAGTATACCGCGGGAAACTAAATGAATGGTACGGAATCTCCGGGTATTGATAGAGGGCGTCATAGATGAACGCCAAGTTATAAGAAGCAGACCTGGCAAAGGAATGAATCATTTCTGGATAAACCTCTAATATTTTGAACTGAATGCTATGTCTTCTACACATCCTTATCAGGCTTTGCCAATCGACGAGAGAGTCAAGAGGGTTTTGGCCAATACTCCTCTCATCGATGGCCACAATGATTTACCACAACAACCTCGAGCTTGCTTTCGGGGTAAAATACATAACAATGAGAAGTTTGATTTGGAAAAGGGCTTTCAGCGTGGGATGACTGATATCCCTCGCCTTAAACAGGGTGCCTATCCCTCTCCTTTCCATTATTCAGATGGTTTTAACAAGTGTACTAGGTGCCGTGGGCGGTCAGTTCTGGTCTGTTTGTGTACCATGTATACGATCAGCCGAGAACTTCACAACACCAGAGTACTCTGATATGGCACGGGATGCCATTGAACAGATCGACCTGACTTTGCGACTGGTAGAGTCCTACCCGGAAACGTTTCAACTTGTGAGCAGCCCTTCGGAAATTAAGGACGTATATGCCAGTGGTAAAATTGCATGTTCAATTGGCATTGAAGGCCTTCATATGGCTGGAAATAGTATCGGCATTATAAGAGCCTTTTATAGACTCGGCGTGAGATATGTAAGTAGAGTTGATCAGACATCGAGAAAAATACTAATTTTGATAGTGTACCCTAACGCATGTATGTAACAATGCTTTTGCAGACAGCTCAACTTCCAAGATTGGACCTGTTCACGGAGGACTATCGGACCTAGGACGAGCGGCCGTGGTGGAGATGAATAGACTGGGTAATTACTTTCCGTGGTATTTAGGAACTGAGCTAATATTTTAGGTATGATTGTGGATCTTTCGCATGTCTCTGAAGACTGCGCCAGTCAAGTCCTTGATCTATCTCGAGCCCCAGTTATGTTCTCCCACTCAAACGCCAAAGGAGTATTTGACTGTTCACGAAATGTCCCCGACCATATTCTGGACAAAATACTCGCCAACGGTGGTATTATCATGGTCACCTTTGTTCCAGAGCATGTCACCACGCGCCGTCGAGATGCCAAGATGGAAATGGTCATCGATCATCTATTCTACATAGCCAACCGTATCGGATGGGATTATGTTGGTCTAGGATCCGACTTTGACGGAATTGCAAGTGTGATCCCAGGACTTGAAGACGTAAAGTGTTATCCACATCTGCTAAAGGCTATTCTTGATCGAGGAGCGACGGAAGAGCAGTTGGCCAAGGTCATAGGTGAGAATATTCTGAGAGTCTGGGCAGGGGTTGAGAAGACAAGAGATGAAATGAAAGCCGAGGGCATCTTGCCAGTAGAGGACGTGTTCAAGGATCGGAAGTGGTGGAGATATGATGGGTACTATCAGATGGAAGACCCGGATCCTGAGGATAAACTTGGACTTGACTGGTATGGGAAGCCACCTCCAGAGGAGGGTCTATATCTCGATGACTAGTGCTTGGCTGTGGCTATATTATGAAACTGATTTGTACCATTAGAGAACCTTGTGAGTGAAGAGTTGCCTAAGCCTTCGCATCAATTTGAAGCATTCATGGGCAATATGTTTAAATAAAACGCATAGGTACTTTCATCGGAAGCTATGAACCCAACCTAACGAGTGAACCTAAACCTCAGCTATTTACTGGTATCTGAGGGCTGAACCTATTTGTCATACGCACGGCAAATACCTGAGAAGCAAGAGGGTGAGCTACCTAGAACAAGAATTACTGCCTTGCCTCGACAGCGGGATCGACCCTTCTAGCATCATTCCCCGATACGAAAACCCCCTTATCTGCATCCATACTGTTTCCATCGCCACTTCCACTGTGGTGCGTAGCATCAGCCTCGCCGTGACCACCCTCAAGACCACCATTGTCGTGAATAGGGGCGTTGTCAAGGGTCATCTGAGGTGCAATATCATACTTGCCATCACCCCGTTCAAGGCGGTGATGAGGGATAAGAACGTTGAGGAAGCGAGGGGCAAGGAATGCACCGACGATGAAAATGACGACCATGTGCATGAGCACAAAGCTGTAGATGAATGGTGGGTCGTCGGCGTGGTTATCGAGGAACTTGGGGTAGGCGAAGGAGAAGACCAGGGCGATGGCAGGACCAGTGATGTATTTAAGGCAGAATGGCCAGACCCAGTGGATCTTCCAGTTTGTCTTTCCACCGAGGAGCGCGTTGTTGAGATCACGGCGGAGTTGGTTGCCCTGTGATGCAGTTAGATATCAGGTCTACAAGAGAAGCGAGGAGATACATACCGAGTAGAAAGCCGCGTACCAGAAGCGGTTGAGGATAGGGTTGTTACCCCAGAATCGGGGAGCAGGAACAGTTGGAACCTTGCCAACCAAGGCAGCGACAATAGAACAGACGATGAAGACACCAAAGCCAACGCCAGCCCCGGCAGAAGGGGTCACGAGATGGCCAAGGAGAAGGCCAAGGAAAAGAGACAGGACGTAACCACCGTTGTAAACAAAGTAGCTAATGTAACCAATCTGATCAACGGGGTCCTTCCAGCGGTAGAGTGTGCAGGCCATGTAAGTCTCGGACCAGACGGTGATGAAGAGAGCAACGTCGTTGACAAACATATCAACAGCGTCAAGAACACTGAAGCCGAACTCACTGCAGTAGATGAGAGAGGTCAAGGCACCCAGAATCATAACAGATGTAGCAATGATCCATCGAGGAACACGCTGGCCAAAGTCGGTATCACATAGCATGGTGACGAGAACCTCGGCAAGGGCAAAGACACATGTGAGTCCGAGAAGTACCAATGTGATGAAGAACAGGGCTGAGAAGAAGTTTGATCCTGGCATCTGCGCAAGAGCTTCGGGGTAATAGAAGAAGCCTGAGCTGAAGGTGGACAGAGGATCGACGTCACCAGGGTGAATGGCGAGGAAGCCAACAACACCCATGACGGCCAAAGCGGAGATGAGTTCAATAGCAGAGTTGCTAAGTGCAATAATGAAAGCATCTTGAACTGCATTGGCGTACTTGTTGTTGTATGAGGCGTAGGATGTGAAGTAGCCGAATCCGACACCAATGGAGAAGAACATCTGTCCAAAGGCATCTTGCCATACACGAGGACCCTCAAGAGACTCGCTTCTCCATACGCCAAGATATAGCTTGAAGCCATCGGAGGCATTTGGGAGTGAGAGGGATCGGATAGCGAGAATGCCAATCATGACGAGGGGGAGGGCCATGGTGATGTAGATGACACGTCCCGTGAGACCGACGCCCTTGAAAGTGCACATCCACACGACGAACCAGATCATGACGGACCAGCCAAACGTCTCACCAATGATACCGTTGCCGGGGTAAGACTTGATACCGCCGCCATCCTCAGAGCCTCCAGTTGAGGGAACGTTGCGCACAACGCTGTTCAGAAAGAAGTCCACTGTGTCTTCACCAGCCCAAGGCAAAGGACTCTGAAACGACAGGCGGAAATATGTCATAGCCCAGGCCAGAATGGGAACATAGTATCCCACGACACTGAAGCCATTGAATACCATGGACAGTCCAATGCCCTTTGCACGGTGGTTCACGTTGTTCCAGGCAATAGCACAACCACCGCGGTACGCCTGGCCCAGGGTGATTTCCAGGACGAGAATGGGAATGCCGATGAGGAAGAGGGCGATGTAATAGGGGATAAAGAATTGAAGACCATAGTTGTTGAAGACGACAGACGGGAATCGGAGAAGGTTTCCTAGACCGACAGCACCGCCCATTGCACAGAGGACGAATTGAGATCGCGAGTTAAAGTTGTCGCGACCGTCGTCGTCCTTTGCAGAGTCTGGTGCGAGCAAGAGAAAGATTCTCTTTGCCATGCCTGGCTTCTGGCCTTTCTCGGCGTCGGCCATGTTGGTTGCTTCACGTTCAACAAACACTGAGAGCAGAGAGTAAAAGTGATGACAATTGGGATCAAAGGCTCTGGCAAAGGTGGAGTAAATTCCCCTCGATATATACCCCAGGAAAACCCCAGACTTGCCCAGACGCGTCTGATTATCAGGTCTCGCATCATTGGGCTTCTCAAGGGCAATCAACTGTAGCCAAGAGGGGGGCACAGCAAACCAATCGACCCCGACCTTGGCGTTGGCGAACCACTTAATACTTACGCCAAGATGCTCATCCCGCTATCATATATCACGAGATATAACCGCCAAGCGACAGGAAAGGAAGGCAAAATATACAACATTCCACACCTCACGTGAAGAACGAGTCGGGGAGTCGGTCAGCATCTCAATGACAAGACTGCCAAGCAATGCCTGGGGTAGTGCTTATCGAAGGACTCTTCATTAAGCAGGTCGGCTTCTTGGTTTTACAAACATAGCCTCTTGGAATAGTCCTCCATTTCCCCTATTGCCGTTGGTATCCGAACATGTGATGCCATTCGCCCCTTTACTTTTAATCCCTCGTGAGACAATGAATTACACAGCCCAGCCTTCTTATTGACCAAGACTGTACAATTCAAGGTTTTGGTTTAAGATAGCTTGGCTTAGACTTGGCTCAGGCTTGGCTGATTCGCCGGCAGATAAGGTGGCCGCTTATGCTTATTCGGTGGAATCCATTACGACATACCCGAATTTGGGGCTATCTATCGCGTATTAAAAACCCGTTTCGCCAAGAGATATGAGTATTATCGACGAACGTCTTTGTTGGGCGTAATAATCGCTCTTTTTCATGACTCGCCCAACACGTTACTTGTCCTCTACCTCACGCGATCGAAAAACCGGTGAATGCGAAAAACCCTCACTTATGCTTACACTTCTGAGGCCCGAGCCTCGACGGACCCCGAGATCCTTTGTCAGGAGATGCAAGTTGGTTGGCCCGGGGAGGCGAGGGTCATGTTTCACGCCCAGCATTTCTTCTTGGCGTTTTGGGGGTAAACGTGACATTGATGCAACGTCATCTATGAATAAAAAACAAACGTAACGGTCCAATCCTGTAAGCCTGAGGAGCTGAAGCTTGGCGGAATTAGAACGTACCCTGGGGTTGGGAAAGCTGAAAGTCTCGCCACTGGATATGCCCATGCTAGAATATATGAATTTTAATGAATTTAAAAAGATATACTAAAAAGCTGAAATGGGGAAGTGTATCGTTTGTATTCAAAGAGTGGGAAATCTTTGTTAGTTGAAGCTTTTGGGAAACAGGGTACGGGAAGCTCATTCGTGACTCTCTCTGGGTTCATATTATCCCAACGAGATATCGTATATATTGTGGCCAGGCGCAGAAAGTGAAATAGAGAAAGTTTAATCGATGATGTGTATTGGTGATCTATATCTTGGAGTCCAAGGCTGGTGTGTCCTCTTCTTTCTTTGAGTACTGACTTAGAAAGTCCACGTTGTTGCCGAATTCCTCTTTCACCTAAACGTCTTTGTTAGTAAAGCATAATAAGTTTCAACACTGTAACGGAAACTTACAATATCCAGCCCACCAACCAGCTCACCATCGACCCATAACTGGGGGAACGTCGGCCAGTCGGCATATTCCTTCATCCCCTGCCGAACAGACTCATCCTTCAACACATTGAAAGAATCATACACAATGCCATGCTCGTTCAAGATACGGACTATTCGTCGGCTGAAACGACATACAGGACATTTGGGCGTGCCTTTCATGAATAGCATCACAGGGGCGGTGTTGACCAGACCTCTCAGACGGGTAGTGAGGGCTTCTTTCGACTCCAACGGTCCGGGAATTTCAGAGGTCTGAGGATGTGCCATGGCTGGCAGGTTTGGCAGAGTCTCAGTAAGCATCGACATAGCGAGGGGTGATTGAGTATGGTATGGTTTAATGGTTGGTTCAGTAGTTCAAATAACAATGATGATGGGTTTTCAAGTTGAGGAGGCTGCATAGCATGGTACTTGAAGGAGTGTGTGTTCATGTTTGCCAACAACATCTCCGACGAAATTCGGCGTCTGGCGCACGAAAGAAACGATGATGGAAGTAGGAACTTCTTGATCACCATTTTTCAAGAGCTAAAAGGCTCTCCTCACATCAATAGACGCATTCTTTGATGATCATGTCTCAGGCTCTGCCGTCCGAGCTGAATGTCAGCAATATAGAGCGGTTGCCAATTGGTTCGACGGCCATGGCGTAAGGTTTCTCAACTTCAACACGACATAGAATATCGAAGAAGATGATGACTTTGAATGGGCTCAATGACGTGTAAATTTCTGACCCGTCAGCCATGTCTCGAAAATGCCTGATTTTCCTTGTTATGAGTCTGTGCCAGCTCTCCCTTGCTCGGATCGACAGCAGACCTCGGGGCAGTGGCTTTCGGTAGCATCTTATCCCTTACAAAGGCTTAAGGTGCTGTGTATGTATCGGGAAGCTCCGCTGAACTAGAGACGACGAGATTGGCTTAGGTATGTTGAAGGTTGAATATTTTCGAATCGGAGAATCGAAACGGGCCGTGAATGCATTTGCCGTGTCTCACAATACGCCTCTTGAAGGGATTGCAAATCAATAACACGTCATTGGCAAGATTATCAAACATTTCTCGTCTATATGACCCAGTATAGTGATAAAAGAACTGTTGCTTCCATCTCTAAAGCTCGACATACGATACAGTCTCATCATCGATTCATCCAAACTCCAATTCATTCACCGCGGCAAACTATCAAAATGCCTACATACAAAGTCACATTGAAATATGAAGGGAAAGAAATCACCTTCAGCTGTGATGACGATACATATATCCTCGATGCAGCTGAAGAGGAGGGCCACGAAATACCGTATTCTTGCAGGTCTGGGTCTTGTTCTACCTGCTCGGGGAAACTGGTCTCTGGAACCATCGATCAAAGTGAACAGAGCTTTTTGGAAGAGGATCAGCTTGCTGCGGGATTTGTTTTACTTTGTGTCGCTTATCCGACTAGTGACTGTGTGATTGAAACTCACCAGGAGGACGACCTGTATTAGATGTTGGTTGAGTTATGGTCCTGTTGGTCATTATTCCTTTTTGTGGGAGAACGTTTGCTCTGCAACAAAACAACCCGAATTCTCAAAGCACTGCCTACCGCTCACTCTATCGTCCGCAAGTCAAACCTGGCATTCACTTTGTCAATATCAACATTCTCAACCATCGTATAAGCGACAGATCGTCAACTAGATTCAGAGTCGGCGCCAAACTCGATGCACATGGAAACCACTCAATATTAAGCACATGCTGGACAGGGGAGTGAATGGGATCTATTAGCTCAACAAGTCAATATATAAACCTGCGAATCTTGAAATCTATATTTCATATTCCCGATGACTATCAAATAGACTATGTGGTGTCTTGAATGTCGCATTCGATTTATGAGTTTTCTCAGCGTGATAGATGAAGGTGTTCTCTACCAGTTCCCACTTTGACCCAGCCCCCATCTCATCGAGTTCCAGTTGAGCTGATTCATGTTGACCGTCAAGGGTGTATGGCTCGGCATAAAAGATGTCGCAGGGCCATCTTCGAATCCAGGTTGTCCACCGACGTTAAAAAACATACCTGGGTCTCCAAATCCAAATGGTATCTGCATGGGTATGTCATCCATCTCCATCCCCATAAACCCCTGAGCCTGCTCTTCACTTGACCCTTTTGCTTCAAGCGATAACTCCGCTGTCCTTTGATTGAGAAAGTTGACAAGATCTGGAGTAGCTATCTCCTTCTCAGCCTGGTCATACGCCTTCTTGACGATATCCCAGGCAGACATGACAATATTCGTAAATGGCTTGAAAATAGGATGCCACCTGTCGACATCTGCATCGGCACATCTGGCCTCATAATTATCGTTCATGACTTTCCACGCCCTCTCCGTCACGTCACTAAAAGGCTGGTTCTTGAGATGCTGGATAATGCGGATATATGCAGGAAACGGGAAGTAGATCTGTAGAAACCATCGAAACCCTTTTGTAAGTGGTGAACTTGCCAATTTCGTATCACACTCCAGCCAGTTCATGGCGTATGAGACCGCGGCTTCGTGATGTGCTGGTGTATACTCTGTAGAGGAGTCGAGAAAGATCAAGAAATCGTTCATGAGACGACAAGTTGAAATGCTAGCCCGCGCCATCCATATAGTCATGAAATGGAGTCGGTTGTCAGGGTCGCAGAATTTGAGGTATTTGTCCTCGAGCATTCTCTCCAACGCAGCATCTGCGTCCTCTGGAAGTTTCTTGGCCAACGGCTTAATAGCTGGATGCGTAAAGGCGATATAATAGTCGCTGTTGCGGATATAATCTCCAATCTCACTTCGAATAATGGTAAAAATCGCCTCTGTAGCTTGCTCTTGAGTCTTTGGCGGAGTTTTCGTTTCCTCGCGAAGCTCAGAATCGCTTACGTTCATGGGCAACGCGCAGTCCCAGCCGGGCGTAAGAGTTGTGGGTTTGTGATCGCCCAGGGCACTCACTCGAGAATCGAGTAAGACGAGAGACCACCAGAGTCTGCGGCGCATTTCTGCTTCTAGGACGCTACATCTGGCGTTGACGTATTCGTTTTGAAGACCTAGTCGCTGGGCAATCCGTACGGCCACGGCGAGCATGGACGAGATTGACTTTGGATGGCTACCTGAGCGAACCGCGATCTGCAATTGTTAGTGAGCTATAGAGGATCAGGGAAATTGGCTACTCACCAAATAAAGAAATAATCCAGTCAAACAATCTCTACTGCTAGTTCGGAGGAAACTGCTGTTCAACAAAGCCTGTTGACATCCAAACTGAAATCTAGTTGAAAGTTGTTCTTTCGACTGCTGGAACATAGTCTGACACTCATCCGATGATAGACTCAGTATAGCCATGCAGTATATACCAAACATGAGAGCTTCAAGAGGTGGAGGAATGTCCTTGAGATTAGATGCTGCCTCAACGATTCTACTTTGCAGAGTTGGCGTATGTGTGACTTTCAGTAGTGGGTTGACATTGTCAAGATAAACCTGCCACAGCCTGAATAGGTGAGCTGGTTCTGGGTGGAGAGTACTGAGCTCGACTGCTGTCTGGCGTGAGCCGAAAAGCATGTGTTCATCGTTGTTGAATGATTGATCTTGTGCAGTGCTAAAGACGTTTTCGAAGAAGTTATCATTTGGGTCTCGATACTAAACATGTGTCAGTGGTTTATTTGAAGGTCGATTGTTGTGAATTCGCAATACCCCTTGACGCATCGCATGCCAAATGTTTCTATCTCATCGGTCAGCAACCTCAAGCATGGCATTTCAGGCAACTCAACTTACTTAACCTCGGTCACATCCTCAGACCTAACTTGAGAGCCCTCATCCTCTTGCTCTCGATCAGAAGAGCAATCATTCGGCGAACTCTTGGCCGTGTTGTCATCATGAAGCGGCTCAAACTTGACATTATTCTGTCTCATCAACGCCTCATACTTCCTCAGTCGATCCAGAAGCTCACGCTCAGGGAACCGCCGTCTGCGCTGCCGAGGCTGAGTAGCTGGAACGCATTGTGCACCATGCTTGGTGCAGTTTGAGCAGGGAAACGTGCGGTCACATTTCACCTTTCGTTGTTGACAGAGGACGCATGCCAGGACGCGATGAGGCTTGGGTCTGGATGAGTCTGGGGTAGACATGGCTGATGGTTGTAGTACTCGGGACTTTGTAGGCCCGAAAGACGTGGAGGGGGCCTCGGTTGTGGACTGACTATATATGAAGTAGACGAGTAGTTACCTAGTGATATGCAAGTGTCAAGTTGGAAACGTAAGTCATCACGTAAGACAGGAATGCTTCGGGCTTTTCTAAGTCCCGAATTCCCCACTTTAGCGATGATGGTGTTTCGGCTTTTACCAAAGTCCGACTATCAATTTATATTCTTCCGTCTTACTATTATTCCATAGTTCGTGAGTCATTTGACGAGTCGTTGACAATTATTCAAGACTTTGAACGTGTGGATTTGACTACGTAACAGGGGTCATTTAGTTGACCCTCACGCGAGTGGTGCTGGCCCAGTGTGACCCTATAGTTGTTTGGAATTACGAGGAAAGCCTGGCAGAGCAACATCATAACCTTGTATCAAAATGGTAATTTGAATTATATGAAGAGCATGAAATAATCAGTTATAATAAAATTATTGAAAATGTCACAGAAACGTAAGATCTACGTTTATAAGCGTCATACTTGTCTCTGACGTCAAGACTTTAATATAAGTCAACCTCCTCGTGAAAACAAAGATATATCTTTTCGTAAACCATTACCTTCACATGACTATTAATAGTTCGAACTATCCTCTTAAATTTCTGAGCTCTAATTCGTCAGATAACTCAACAAGTTCTCCTACAAATTTGCCCAATATGCCTAGTTATAGCGGAAAATGCGTCTGCGGCAACGTCAAGTACAGCGTATCATTAGACTCACCCGACGACGCCAGAACCTCACTCTGTCACTGTGGAAGCTGTCGTAAAGCATTTGGTACCAATTATGGGCTGACTACCAAGGTATAACTTGCCTCCACTTCTCTCGACAGCATCACTGATATGTTCCCAGGTTGCTCTTGATGGTTTCAGCTACACACAAGGAAAACCAAAGACATTCAAGCAAGAAAATGGTGTGGTGAGAGAATTCTGTGATAACTGCGGTGCTTTTATCTGCGAGTATGGTGTAAGTCTTAGCTCTAGCCGGCAAGGATACAGGCTGACGAGGTGGTAGGAACAAGCTGCGGATAAGTTCCGATACATCTTATGGGGCACCTTCGACGTACCAGAAACATTCCCTCCCAAGGGAGAGTTCTTTTGTAAATATCGGGCTGAGTGGATGCCAGAAGTGCCAGGTAAGTAATGACATGTAGCCGTCGAGTGAGAACCAGACTAATTCATATTTAGACCTCTTTCATAAGAATGAAATTAAAGAGTAACTTATATGTCCTCACAGTTATGAAATTGAAGTGGAGACTGAGATTGATTGTATGTCGATAGGATGATATTAAGTAGTATTTCCGTTCTGTATACCGTCTGATCAACTTTCAAACCAGCTCGATCTTTTCCCAAGCAACATCATCAGTGACTGCCTCTCCTTGCATAGCTCCATGAACATAAGCCTCACCAATTAATCGATACTCATTCGTCTTCACACCCGTAAATCTCAGTACCATCGGTGTAGGACAACCATCAAGAATCCAGACCTCATCGCCGACCTCGGAAGATAGAAGCCCCATTCCCAAATATCCCATATCAGTGAGAATGGGTCTGCGATTCAACCACATGGACGCCATTATGGATCCAGGTGGCATAGAATGCCTGATCCCGACTTTCTGTAACTTCTGGAACTGCTCATCATCCATCTCTTCTCCCTCGCGTGGAAGCAGACCCCTATTGGAACAGGCTGACTTTACGAGCGCAGTACTGGGAAAGATGCTATCTGGGAATTTGGCCGCTATATCGTCGAGGTAAGCCATGCTCTGAATGGTAGCAGTAATAAAGGCCTCCCCGGCAGCTTTTGATCCTGCTGCCACGTAGCCAATTGCCAATGCGTTGTCGATTTGATCCAGCATCGTGCGTTGGAAGTCCTCGAGGCGAATAACTTTTGACGGTCGTTGTTTAAAATCATTGTCCAAGATCAAAGTTCTCCAGAGCACCTCATCGGCGGATTGCTTGGTATAAGGATATACCTCATCCATACTGAGAAGTATATCTCCCAATAACTTCAGTTGACCTCGAAGACTATCAACGTACTCCTCCCCGACTTTTTCAATAGCTCCGAGACAAATTCCAGATGCATAAAGAGTGTCACCGTCGATATTGAATGGATGCTCGGGTTTCGCGTGGGGCACATGCTTCGAAGCGTTGACAGTGCCGATAGACTTGGATTGTGGCCCATGAAGACTGTTGCACAGAACGGGAGGGAAGTCTGGGGCCCAAGATGGAAGTTCAGGAGTTTGTCGCATGCTTGGATCCTTCACTAGACTCAGGAAAGTCAAAGAGTCTGTCGTGTTGACGATCTTGGAAGCGACGTCTCGCAACAAATCTTTAACATCGATCTCATAGTTTGCCTCAAATTCCGATGGTAGAATGAGCCCCTCCTCAGCTGCCATATGCTTCAAGATACCTCCCAAGCCATAGATATAATCTCGAGGATCAGCAGCTTTAAATCCAGAGGTTGAGAAGAGAAGTCGTAGTAGGAACATGGAAGATGACTTTTTCTGTTGATTATTCCCGAGGCCAGCTTCAAAGTCGATGGTTGAAAGAACACCGGCCCAGACACTCCTCTCTCCCTTGCACCATTCGCGCACAAGCTGGATTCTCTCAGCCTGGAAGAGATGGAAGTCATTCAGAAGGTGAATACCAGTTCTCTCTTTGGGCAAAAGGTTAATGACAGGTTGGTAGAGGCCGCTGTAATGAAAGAAGGTCGCTGTCAAGCCCACGCAATCGAACGGCGTGTACCTCCCGTTGCACAAGATGACAACGTCGCTGGTGAGGGAGACCTCCTGGATTATCCAAATCCGGTTGAGCCAATTACTCCTAAAAAGAGTCACCAGGCCAATGGCCTCCTCCTGGTCAATAGGCTCCATGCCGTAGCGCTCGGACATGACCGATATGTCTGAGATGAAGTCCCATGTCTGTGTCCCGAGCATACGAATAACCTCAGGTACCGATGCAGTGCCGATTCTCTCGACGGCTTTGAGTCCTGCTTCCAGCTCAGGGAAGGCCTTTCCAAGCCAGACAATAACGCGGTCCGCCTCTCCATAAATCTGATTCATGACGGAGACCTGGGCTGCCCGCTCATCGGAGTCGGACTGGTTGATGCAGAGAGCGTCGATCCAGATGGGAGTCTCTGGGCAAGAAGCGTGCAGTTCGAGGAGGGCATCGTAAAGATTAGGCTGCACTTCGCATGCATTTCCGTTTAGCTGGATGTATGCATTTGCAGCACTGTCGATATTCTCAGAGCTGGGTCGCGGCGATCCCCACGTGTAGGATAGCGCATTGTACACGATGCTGGGAGCGTCGGACAACGCGTGTGTAATAAGCGTCACACTTGGTACCACAGACTCATTAACCGGGTGGCTGACCAGCGAGATGGTCGCGAGGCGGAAGGACTCAGTGTCGAGCAAGTCTGAATAGTGTTGCGCCATTTCTGATGTGTTGCGTGTTGTATGAACTTGGCAAAAGTGGATGACAGGGTTGTCGTGTAGATGTAATTATTTAGTTCGTATCCTGATCCTAACGTTTTCGGGCTAGGCTGTATCGTCGTGTCCCAAGTCCGACCAATGAATATGTTGTCGAACCAGAGGCACAGCTTGATGATATATGTGTTGTGATATAGGCGTGACTTGGACTGGGACTGAAAATGTTAGAGCCTTTGACTCTTGGGGAATGGTGATGGCAAATATGCCCCGTCCGAGTCATGGAGCTTATCGTCCTGGTTTCAAACGGCCCAATGCACTTTCGTATAGCTTTTTGAGCTTCATTAATGGCCAACACATGGGAGGCCTTCTGCCCGGTGACCTATAGATTTGTTAGCGTGAAGAAACGGTCCAAAGAGGATGTTCTTTCTATGGCATGGAAAGATCATAGGCCGAAAGATGGTGTCCAAAATAGAATTATCTACCTTTTCACGGCCGAGCATATTCGGATCTCGAACTTGAAATCGGCCTTGCGGCCGTGACATTCTTCGAGCAGTTGTTTGAGGTTCTTCTTGTCCTCGATTATTCGGCGGTAGAGACCCTTATCGCAGATGTTGTCGCCATCTTCCAACACAAACTCGCCGCTCTCATGCGTCCAGAACAGACTTCTTCCTCTTCTTTCGTCAATCTCCCACTGGCTGTGTTCATCAGGCTGCTTTCCTGCAATCACATAGATCTTTGTCACGCTGGAGTAATACTCCCAAAACTCGGGAACAAGCTGGTTTCCGTAAAAGAACTTTTCCGATATTGCAAAGCTGGTGATGTAAGTCTCTATGCCGTGCATCCGATCGACAAGATCAGGCTCGAATCCGCGATAAGCAGCCTCCAGATCGTATTCCTCTAATTTGTCCAAGGGGACATAAAGAGCATCGGAATAGCAGTTCATTTTGCGCTTGAAAGAAAACTGGCCTTTGCTGAGATGTATCTCAAGGTCGTAATCGCGAGCCCAGGCTAAAGCAATGTGACGTGCCTCACGATTGACAAGCACCAAGGGCATCTCGACTGGTGTTGTTAAAAAGTCATACCGGAACTCTAGTCGTATGTTGTCAGGGTCATTTTCGGAATAATCCCAGTCGGATGGGATTAGATATTTGGGATGCCAGCAGCCTTTTCTCCAAATGCAAATACCGGCGGTGTCGGATTGCGGTAGAGCATAGAGCCAGATTTGATGGCGCAGCTCTGGGGGGAGATTTGAGAATAGAGTGAACATTCTGGTGGAAGTTGTTTATGACGAGATATTTGGAGGGGAAGGTTATCGCACGGTTGTCGTAATTGAATAAATGGGTAATCAGCAGCGGGCGGTAGTGGCCTAGTCCAACCAACAATAGTCCTGCCTTGGCTGGCCAATGTAGGACTCCCCCTTCACAACATGTGTCCCAACCAATTAAGACATTTGTTGCGGTGTAAATGTAACACGCCATACAATTGACAACGAATCCTTTGCTGTCATCAGGTCACTTCTCTAGGGACAAGGAACACTAACAATTTTAAGAATGGTCCACTAATATCGCGAATCGCCATCCTTCTCGCTACTGTCGCTTAGTAAACCTTTGAATGGATGTAAAAAGAGAACAAAGCTGACCAGGCTGCGCTGCCCCATCCCCAGTCCTACCATCATCACATCATTCATACAAAAAGGTATGCTCAGAACAACCTTCATCCGGAAATAATGCTGACGTTTCGGAAATAGACCCTGAGAATTCTATTAATTGCACTCGGCCTTCATTGCAGTCAACCATGTCTACAGAAGTGCTTCCAGCAGAACCCTCCATCGAGATGCCTATGGAAGGCTCTTCTACAGAGGTGCCTTTAGAGGACTCCTCACTCGAAGATGTCAAGTATCTCGTGGCAGATGACAATCAGGTCTACCAGGGATTATACAAAAAAATGTTTGACAAACTAGACATCAAGTACCAACCAGCATGGAACGGCCAGCAAGCTCTTGAAATATACAAAGCCCATCCTGAGCGATGCAGGATGGTCTTGTTGAAAGCTTCCATGCCTGTAATGGACGGCTTGCGGGCTGCGACCCTTATAAGACAGCACGAAAAGGACAATGAGCTTCAGCCTGCGATTATTGTTGGTGTTATTGCAACTACAATGGAGCAGGAGCACCGCAGGCTTGTAGAGAAGTTTCAGATGGACACAACTTTGGCAAAGCCAATTCGTCTTCAATACCTGGAGGAGCTTATCAAGAAGTGGCCCGTTGAACGATGCCCAACCTCCAAGGCGGAAAACGGCACCTAAAGTTAGAGTCATGGACTTTTGATCTCGGCAAAACAGTTGCGCATGGATCCTCGCTGAAAGATTAGAGATGCATATAGTAAAATCTCAGTAATAATTCAAGATTCTCCTGACGAAAGCGGGATTATCAAGTACTATAACTCCAGCTTTATATTAAGGGTCGGTTTAAGGATATAGAAAGAGTAATATAGTCTACTAAGAGATAGTTACTAAATTATAATAAATTAATTAAGATAGGGCTATATTCCTTAATATAATATAATTAATTCTTAACTTTCTTTTATAATTACCTTTTATTTAGACCTTATAGTTATATCTCTTTAGATCCCTTAGATCTACCTTATTACTAGTTAGACCTTATTAGAGGCATTATGCCCGAGATATGCAGCTACTTATATTAATAGGAGCTTGACACTTAAGGTGGGCCTGATTCGGGATGTTTCGTGGAATATAGAGGCGTTCGATAGTTTGGCGATCGATGATGATGCGAAAGAGCTCATACAAGCCCTGGTTACCAGTCAAATCCAAGCATCCAAGGGCACAGATCTAATTGCAGATAAAGGCAATGACCTGATTCTCTTGCTCCATGGTGGACCAGGCACAGGAAAAACGTTCACTGCTGAAAGTATGGCAGATTTTGCTCACAAACCACTCCATAGAGTTACATGTGGCGACATCGGAACAGACCCAGAGCAAGTCGAAACATACCTACAGTCAGTCCTACACCTCGGTCTTATCTAGGACTACGTTATATTACTCGATGAAGCAGACGTCTTCCTAGAGGAGCGCGGGCAAGCAGACTTGGCACGCAACGCCCTGGTATCTGTCTTTCTTCGTGTCCTGGAGTACTACCAAGGAATCCTCATCCTTACTTCCAATAGGGTTGGGACCTTTGACGAGGCTTTCAAGTGTCGAATTCAGCTCTCACTCCGTTATCACAAGCTCAGTAAGGCACAACGAAGCAAGATCTGGCGCAACTTCATAAAGCGACTGAAAGTTCTTGATGCAGAAAATGTGGAGTTTGATGATTTACACGACCACATAGATGATTTGGTCACTCGAGAGATGAATGGAAGGCAAATCCGCAATGTTGTCACTACCGCACGTCAGCTTGCTATGTGGCGGAAAAAGAAACTGAACTACTCACACTTGAAACATGCTACGGAGGTGTCAGAGAGATTTGATAGATATTTGCTCAAGATAAAAGAAGTTATGACAGATGAAGAGATCGCCAGGGAGAATCATATTCGCTGAGGATATTTCCTGCATGATTTATCTGGTTTATCTTCTTGACTTTCAATCTAAAATTTTGCCACTAGCCACCTTTGTACAAATCATATCATTCGCGATAGCACTGATTGAACCCTGAAATTCAGCACATATGCCATGCGAATTAGGTCAAGAAGGAATTCGCGAGTGATTCAAAAGTACTAATGTAGGATGTGGCAAACCTTTCAGCCACAATTCTCAACTACAAATAACACATCTAGGCCACACCATTGGCATATACCTGTGCCTCCACAGCTGCTCAAGTCTCAAACTCCCCCTGCTGGTCCTTCGAGCATCGCATTAGGATATGTCAAGTCTAAATACCAAGCAGGGGTCCAGAGACAAATAGAGAGAGGGTGCTTAATTAGGCCAAGTCAGTGTCATTTGACTTTCATCTCCGAATCCCTAAAAACATGACAAGACTTGAGTTGATAAGCAAGCAGTCCCGTTAATTCTTTCAATTGCCTTACGAGGAATCACCTGATAGTAAACGCAGACAAGGGTTGTGATTTGTTCGTGAGATTCCACTGTCCTCCAGGCAGCAACAGAATAATGGCGTTATTTGCAGGATCCGACACCCTTAAAAGGTTGACCGCCGGAACAAACTAAATGGGTTCCTCGAAGCATCATCTTTAGTACCCCCTCGACACTAGCACCCTTACACTCCCCACGACATTGTTCCAGATGGCCGAGATATCCAATTTGAGGCCACGGGAATTTCAGGACCTACCAACGGAGATATGGGTCCAAATTTTTCGACAATGCATGCTAGACTTTTCACTTGCGGAAACACTACCACTATACCTGGTGAATAAAGAATTCCACAGCATAGCAATCGAAGCTCTTCTGGAGTCGGGCAGGCTCTGCGACGTGGGATACTGGGATCCAATACGAGAAGTGACATTATGGAACACATACGAGATGGACGACGATAGCACATTATCTGAAGATGATCAACCCGAGTCATCTGCGCCGTATAGATGGGAAGGTCCTTACGGCTCCGACCCTGACTGCTATTATGGTGAGCCCTCAATGGGGGACGTCTTCTCGCCCTCCTGGTCAATTACCCATATCCCGAGCGAGGGCTTTTGGGTCATGCTCTTGACAAACAGGACATTAGGCAGGATCAAGACAAGGCCGCCAATACGAGACCATATTCTATTAAGAAAGGTCGCAGAATATGTCTGGGAGTACAAGTCCCGCAACAACAGCGCGTCTGGGGACACACCATCTAGAATGACGTTGGAAGATGTTGTGCGAGCAGTCTGTGAAACAGCGGTCAAGTACGGATACATCAACAACCGTCGCCATTTCTTCATCGGAGTCGAACCACGGTATTTCGATGCCACATATGTTCATCTGGATGAGTCCTGTGCAGTTTTCTGGGATGCTCTGATTGTAATGGCCGTCGTTTTGGACGACATTGATTTCTTAAAACACCTTCTTGGACAAGAATATTCAATCCGTTGTCCTGACCATGGCTCTTCACCGGAATTGCCCCCGTTTCAGTGTCAGGTTCCCGGATTTCAACGGTATCCATGGGGACACCATGTAGCTAAGCGGCCAGGCTATGGAAAGCCTCTCATCAAGCTTGGAAACGCAGCCAGAATTGCTGCTGAGACTGAGAATATGCGATGCGCTTCAATTCTGTTCCAGAGATTGTCAACTCACCCTCTCGAAGCTGGTCTTTGTGTCAAGTATATGATGCATCAAATACCGCTTCCGAGGCAGATAGACTTTCTTCGTCTTGTAATCGAGTCAACTACTGCTGCTTCAACACTCTTCCACATATTTAGACCAGGTCACGCATCTGGGTGTGGTAATATACTAAGCCGTGTGCTTGAAAGTACAACAAATCTGGAGGTTTTCGATCTAATCCTGAGCGTCGCCCTTCTCAGCCACGAGGAAGAAGATCCTCTATGGTGGACTAATGCACATGGTCTTTATCCCTCTGCGGCGGATACGATTGAAATCTGGGGAGCCAGAAGACTAGAACGCGCCGTGTGGGAAGACTGTTTTCCGATAGCCCAAAGACTAGTGGAACTGGGCCACGCTCCAAACCCGGCATTATTTATCGAATATCTACTAGATCAACCGTTGAAGGATGGTAAAGATTGCCCATCTGATAGAGACTGGGCCAGACGCAAAGCTCCGCCAGCCACAGTACCAAGGAAGAATTTCCAGATGTTAAGACTTCTGTTGGAGGCTGGTGCGGCGAAGGACCACGGGAGTCTTCGGACTGCAATATGGATTGCCATATCAGACGGCGATCATGAGCTGCTTGAGGTTCTTACGAGCAAAGGGATCGCAGTGGGGCTTATCGACAGGGAGAGGAAGAGTCGCTGGGAACGGTGTTGGAAAGAAAAAGGAAGAGAGGATATGTTGCGTTGGTTGGAAATGATATGAGAAGAGCTGTTGGACATGAGGGAATTTTTAACCTTGTACTATAGGTATATATATTTCATTCACCCAACAAAGTCAATATAGATGAGGAAAAGTCAAAATGAATTATACCTTTTCATTCAAGATTGTCTGCCCCTCTTATCCACGCTGCGATAGGTCTTCCTGCTTACACGTGACATATCATCCCTAATTTTGTATGGTCATCTCCTTCATCCTCATAACCCCGCCAAGATATCTGGAGCACCGGGGCAGCTGAGGTCTATCAGATTATCTCAACTCACAATGTCCAACACTACTGAACATACAGACCCCGAGGCTTTCCTCAAGGATCCACGCTTTTCCCAACCCTTCCAGCTTCCAGCAGACCCATCAGATGATCACGCTAGCATTCAGGTCAAGTATGCTGACTACGGGTATCACAACCCCCAAGATGAGAATGTGCTGCTTTTCTTTGCACCATTGTGCGCATCGCGAATTTTCCACTGCGCAAAGGATGAGCTAGCTAAGAAATATCACGTTCGCATCGTCGTTATGGATCGACCGGGTTTTGGTGGGACGGACCCCGTTAAATTGGAGAAGAGAGCGCCTTTGTGCCGAAGTAAGTCATGGAAAAAGACATCTGAATATTACTAACGTAACCAGAAATTACCCTCGCCCTCCTTCAGCATCTCAGCATCAAACACGTGTCTCTTGCTTGCCATAGCGGAGGAACAGTCTATGCGCTCGACATGTTACTTCATCATCCAGAAATACTCCACCCAGAGCGACCCTATATCGCCATCGGAGCCCCCTGGATTCTACCATCCCACTCCCGCCTTCTATCCATGTCCATCACTCAAGCACTGCCCGTTAGCATGATGTCACAAGCAGACAAGTTCATCGGCTTTGTCAATGGTACCTTGGGTCCAGTACTGGCTACTTCTGCTGGTATTAGCCAGATATTTGGAAGCTCAGCAAAGCCTGGAGATGAAGACCCTGAAGAGACTATTGCCGATGCTGAATTTGAGGAATCACTGGAGCCAATCTTGTTCAAGACCCTACACCAAGAGAGTATCCGAGGATTCTCTGACGAGTCGCTGTTCCTCATGCAGAAGTTGAGCACCGTGCCTGGATACGGTGACTGGCTTGACTATGACGACTTGGTGCCGAAGCTGGTGCAAGCGCTGAAGGGAGCAGGCAGGAGATTGACGATCGATGTCTACTATGCGGAAGAGGACTCGATGATTGGAGCACCAGGAACCAAGGGCCCAGAATGGTTGAACAGTTGCTGGAAGGGAGACGAGGTTCAGGAGGTGATAACCTACAACACAAAAGTCATCTCTGGAGCCGATCATAACACCATCTGGAGTATTCGTCTCGGTGCTCCAGAGGATGTCTTCAAGAAGCTTGCTGCATAGTCATCAACAGTTGTTTTGCATGTTTGCTTCTAGACCACAGCTATCCTTTTGGTAGAATCTAGATTACAGTTTTGCTGCAATATTAACATGTACAGCCTTGATATTGGAATAAGCTGCAAGGCCAGCCTCTCCTAACTCCCTCCCGATACCGCTTTGCTTCACTCCACCAAACGGAATCCTCCAGTCACTATCATTGCTCGAGTTGATCCAAACCATACCCGCCTGAATCTTCTTCGCCACCTGATGAGCCCTTGTCAAATTGGTGGTGAACAGCGCACTACCAAGTCCATACTGGGTATCGTTGGCCGAGTTGATAGCATCTTCTTCGGAGCTGAATTTGCTAACAACCACAAATGGGCCGAAGACTTCTTCTTGGAAGACTCGCATCTTGGGTGAAACCTCGGTGAAGACGGTAGGTTCTATAAAGTAACCCTTTCCATCACCAACCTTCTTGAAGGGCTGGCCACCAAGTTCAAGTTTGGCACCTTCTTTCTTGCCGACTTCAACGAAGGACAAGATTCGATCGTATTGGGCCTTTGTAACTTGAGGACCCTGGAAAGTATTTTCGTCAAAGGGATCGCCGACTTTGGAGATGTTCTTGACTTGAGCTCGGAAAGCAGCCATGAACTTCTTATAGATACCCTCCTGGACGAGAATGCGACTTGTTGCAGTGCAGATTTGACCCTGGTTTGACATGATACCAGCATGCGCCCAATAGGCAGCAAGATCAACATCAGCATCATCGAAGACAATAAGAGGGCTTTTCCCGCCGGTTTCCAGGGTGATGTTCTTCAGGTTACCGCTAGCCATCTTCATGATATGCCTGGCTGTTGGAGTCGAGCCGGTAAAGGCAATCTTGTCAACGTCCATATGAGAAGCAAGCGCTGCACCTGCAACTGTTCCCAGACCGTTGACAATGTTGACGACACCGGGAGGAAAGCCTGCATTGACGACGAGATTGGCGAAGTAGAGGATTGAGAGGGGAGTTTGTTCGGCGGGCTTGAGAACTACGGCATTGCCACAGGCGAGAGCTGGGCCGAGCTTCCAAGCTGCCATGGCGAGAGGATAGTTCCATCTTTTATCTCTGTTAGCGAACGACCCTTCAATAATGGTGATTTTTGGAATGGTGCTTACGGGATGATCTGACCACAAACACCGACTGGTTCGCGAATAGTGTATCCAAACTTATCACCAGTCGTCTCAATGACCTGGCCAAACACCTTGTCCGCAAAGCCACTGTAATATCTCAGAGTTTCAGCAACCTCGGTCATGTCCTCGTTAAAAGAGACCGAGTAAGGCTTTCCATTATCCCATGTCTCGATCGTGGCGAGAATATCGCGGTTTTCTTCGACAAGTTCGGCAAGACGGTTCATGAGTTTGCCTCGCTCAGTCGCCGGGAGATCTCGCCAGGCGGGATTACGAAGGGCGCGGCGAGCGGCGCGAACGGCTTTGTCTACATCTTCGGCGGAAGCGGCATAGACAGATGTGATTTCCTTTTCATTACTGATTTCTTTAGTAATCTTTTTCCATCTGGGGTAAATGAGCTTACGTTGGGTTTATGGAAGTGATCTTGTTGCCGTTTGAAGACTTGACCCATTCATTGTTGATGAATAGACCAGTGGGCTGCTTGTAGGTTCGCCCGTTGGGAGCAGTGAGTTGCACGTCTAGACTCATTGTGGATGTGATAATGATTCGATTCTGAAGTCAAGATCTGGGGAAATCAGCTGAGGAGAAAGCTATCCTTGTATACCGATCTTTGTCCACCAATATCACTTGAGATATTCATTCCACTTCCGTATTACAGCGAAAGTCAGCTCCTGTTCCCCCGGACCAAAAACTGCAAAGTATTGACCTGTTTCAGTATAGTGTCCTCCGGGCCGGTGTGGATCGCCGGCGGGATACCCTGGATCGACCAGGAGATGTTTCTCGCTTCCATATTGGGCAGTCATTTTGCACGCGATTTGAGCTGAATTTGGGTAAGAAAGTGCATTAAATGACTTGAGTCTATGGATCTAGATCATTTACCGATCCTTGAGCCGTTGATGGGACCCCGAACGCATACCCCTGTGACGATATGACTGTTGCTGCATTGATCTCGTATGATTCAATTTAAAAATGCAATTATATTTCCTAATTCAACATTTCCTATCACTGAAATTCGACCATGCCAAGTTTGGTAGTAAGATAGGCCAAAGATACAGTGCTATTAAATAGATCGCCCTTCGCCATGCGCAAGTTCCAGCTTCATAGTTACTCTAAATGCAAATGATATCAACTACACGTATCTGCTACAGCTTACACGCCAAGAAACAAGTCCCTCAATATTGATCCCTTGAGCACAAACATCCATCAAGAAGAATTGGCCTCTCCACCCCGAGACGCTCGACGAGCTTCCGCATCTGACTTGGTCCGAACATCAACATCGACATAATTGGCCCGTTCCGCTTGCTGCGCATAAATAATATTGCCCTGCGCCTCTTCGGTCTCCAGATAAGTGATACGACCCTTGATGACCCAGAATCCAAGCGTGATGACAAGCATAATACCGAAAACGGCGATGGCGTAGTTCATATCTGACGCGGATGGGTTTGGGGCAGAGGGGAAGAAGAAGAAAACGGTGGTGATGGCACAGTAGACGATAGACACCCAGTTAATGACTGGACCTAATCGTCCAAGTGAGAATTCACCTGGCGGGAGCTTGTCTCGGCCAACAAGGAGGAGTGTCAGGATGGGCATGCCGTATGAGACGGTGAGTGCGATGGTGCTGACACTCAGAATAGCTTCCAGAACGGTCGATGCGAAAGTGTACAGAACTCCGATCAGAGCCATAACAGCGCCTTGAAGCCAGAGTGCACGCACAGGAACCTTCCAGGTATCATCGACACGCGCAAAGTAGCCACTCCAAGGAAGACCTCCATCTCGAGCAAAACCCCAAGTCAGACGCGAAGCGGTCGTAACGATTCCAATACCCTGTCCAATACCGTTGACGATGAACAGAGTTAGAAGGACAGTTCCGCCCTGAAGACCGACAGTCTGCTTGACAAGATCCATAAACGAAAGACCAGTGGAGGGGTTGAGAACAATCTCCATGTCCACGATGCAGAAAAGACAGACGACCATGAAGATAAAGCCGGTGATGGCGCCGATGACAACCGAGAGCCAGATCACGCGGGGGATGTTCTTTCGTGGTGAGGGAATTTCTTCAACCAAGTGGATGGCGGCGTCGAAGGCTGTGAGACCGTAGGCGGCTTGTACAAGACCCATGAACCACGTAACACCATCGGGCCACCCAGTCTGGTTGATCCAATGTCCAAAGACAAAGCTGGCTGGCTGGAAGTGGAGGTTATCCTTGGTGCCGACGGAGATGAGGAGGGCGAGAATGATGACGATGAAGAGACCGCCGAAGGAGATACCAACAAAGTTGTTGAACCATGGAAGAACAATGTCCTTTCGGCAAGCCACGACGTTGAATAGAGTCATAGCTGCAGTGGTACCAACATAGACGAGGAATAAAACCCAACCTTTGTCCGCACCAGCCCAATCCGGCGTGAAGAGAATCTTCATCTTGAGCATAAACTCAGTCATGAAAGCAATCTGTGATGCAGACAACGTGATCCAACCCGTCATGTTAATCCAGGCACAAAGGTACGAGAAGAACCGTCCAGAAGGTGTTGGCCACAGCCGCGAGATCCAGTACGCCTGACCCAGCGCCGTGGGCATACTGCTGCACATCTCACCCAGAGACACAGCAACACAGACATTGCAGACAAACACAAGACACAGACCCCAGAGGATAGCGATAGGCCCGCCACTGGTCAATCCACTGTTGATGCCCTGCGCAAAGGTCGACCAGGTACCGAGAACGGAGAAGGCGAGGGCAAACATGCTCCACATGCTAAACTTTCGCGTGAGGCTCTGGTCATGGCCAAAGTTTGCGAGGTCTTCTGCATCGCGGATGGCCTGGTTGGTTGTATCTGTGCGCTTGAGCGCAGAGTTTGTCTCAACGTCGTTGTTCATGGCCGCGTCTGACGATGAACCAGTCGAGATGGGAGAAGAGAGAAGAAATGGCGCACGAGGGGGCAAAGGCGACGGGCAGCCTTGGAGAAGAGAGAGTCGTTTCACTCTGGGATGCGACTCAGGTTTTGTTGGAATGGGAAGCGAAAAAACGATGCGTGTGTCGTGTTTATATCCGTTTTTACCTCGGGGTACGAATGGGGCAACATTTTTGCCCACGAAACGATACGCTACGTGAGATTGGGTATCAAGTATCGTATCGCGTGGCAAGCATCCGATATCATGATAATACTTACTGTATAGAGTACTAAGATTGTGTCTACAGGTGATTGTAGGGATGGCAGAGCGCTGGAGAAACCTGGAAATGAGCTGGAAAAAGGCGCATTTAGGTTAGTTACGCATAGATAAGGTTCTCCTTTGGCGACACTGTTATCTCTAGCCCCGGTCATACTGCCCTCAGTGGCCTTCTCGTTAAGGTAAGCTCCGCTCCACCGCCGTGTTGAATACTCGACAACGTGCTACAGCGAGCGATGAAACAGCACAGTAACAGAGCGACGAACTTGGCATTTGAATCAGAGATCATCTCAAGGGATCAGGGGGCTTGGAGTTTGCGGGGAACGCGATGGTACCCCATGGGGAATTACGATGCATCGCATCAGACCAAGACGGCCATGAGATTCCATTACGTGATGAGTTACAAGCCTCTCAGCCATTTCCCCACGGGGAAACACTCGTCACATTTCCAACCGGGCCGGGTTCATGTTCTGACAAAGAAATACCAACCCAAGAGAGGGGGAATCATGGCATCACCTGTTCGGTTATCTCGGGGGAGAAGCTTGTTATCGGCCGTGAATAAAACTGCAAAACGTTACCCATAAACGGTTTAGCGGGTAGACATGGGGTAAAAGCTGAGAAACAGCTACTAAAAGCAGTTAGAGTTGAAGCTTTGGTGAGGGGAACACTTGGAGGGTTGGATCGACGGGTCAAGTGACAGACATCAAGCTTATTCTCCAATCTTGTTATCTGCTAGATAACAGTAAGATAGGGTAATTTGTGGAGACCTTGGCAATGCTTCTTCAATGTTTTGCCTGTTTTGAGATGATGCCCGCTGATTCAGACCGCGTGGAACTGCCGGAGACGGCTTACATGGTCTCGGGAGGAGATAATGCAATTCTGTACCAGTTTTCGGTAGAGACCCTGTCTAATCTAGATCTCTAGTCCTACCTGGTCAGCCAGTTTATCTCAGCGGGATTCCTGATCCCGCCCAGTCCAGTGGAGATGCACTGCAGCGGAGCGGTCGCAAACGGAGCCGCGCCACCAGCTGATGGATGCCGTTACTCATATCCGCCTACGTGACCTTTCTTTCTGTCCTCTCTATAAGAACCTCTTGATCCTCTTTACAATATCCCTTCTCTTCATAATAAACTACAAGCTCAATCTAAACTCACACTTCCTTCACCTCGTGCCTCCAGGCTTACACCTTGGACACTTACACCCAGACACTTCATCACCCGTATGGCACAGTCGCTCAGTCCCGACAACATTCACCATGATTGCAGACACCTCATCCATCGCCGGTTACACCATCTTTCGGGAAGAACCCAACGACGCCGCTCCAGATCTATCCAATTCTCAACATTCGCATCCTCTCGGTACGTTTACCTTGCCCTCTGACCACCACCAATTGGCGTAGCTTACAATATCTAGATCCGCTATCGATTGATGAGATTCGCGCTGCTGCAAAGATCATTCGTGATTATTCAAAGCCCAAGACTCTAAAGTTCAACTGTCTCACTCTTCGTGAGCCTAAAAAGGCAGAATATGCTGCTTTCCGCGCCAGAACTGGTCCTCGACCTGCTCGTCGCGCCTTCGCCATTGTTATTGAGAGAGGCAGTGGTCAAGTCTCTGAAGTCATCGCCAATATTGCCGATGGCAAGGTCGAAGACTGGAAGGACGTCACTGATGTCGGTCCTACTTTGACTCTCGAGGATCTCGATGTCTGTGAGCGCGTTGCTCGTGCGGATCCCCGAGTGATCCAGGCCTGCAAGGACCTCGGTATCGACGACATGGCCAAGATCTACATCGACGCTTGGGCAATCGGTGTCGATGAGCGTTGGGGCTACGAGCGCCGTCTCCAGCAGGGTCTGGTTTACTACCGCGCCTCGCCCAACGACAACCAGTATGCGCACCCGTTGGACTTCTCCGTCGTGATCGACACTGAGAAGGAGGAGGTTCTCACCGTCGACATTCGATACGTCAACGGCGAGCGAACAAAGGTTCCCTTTACCTCGCACAACTACATGCCTGAATTTATCGGCGAGAACTACATCGACGGTACCCTCAAGCCCATCAACATTACCCAACCACAGGGCGTTTCTTTCCGCATGCGTGGAAATGAGATCTCGTGGGCGGGATACAAGATGCACATTGGATTCAACTACCGTGAAGGCATTGTTCTCTCTGATGTCCGCATGGAGGACCAGCATGAGCAGCGTGAGCGCACTCTTTTCAACCGTATCAGCGTCGTCGAGATGGTGGTTCCTTACGGTAACCCTGAGCCTCCTCACCACAAGAAGCACGCCTTCGATGTCGGTGAGTATGGAACCGGTCTCATGACCAACTCGCTCAAGCTGGGATGCGATTGCAAGGGTGCTATCCACTACCTCGATGCTGTCATGGCCACTGGAGAGGGTGATCCCGCCATCATCAAGAACGCCATCTGCATCCACGAAGAAGACAACGGTCTTCTATACAAGCACACCGACTACCGTGACGGCACCGTCATCTCCGCTCGTGATCGCAAACTCATCATCTCCCAAATCATCACCGCCGCCAACTACGAATACGGCTTCTATCACACCTTCACCCTCGACGGAACATACAAGCTTGAGGTCAAGCTGACTGGCATGCTCAACACCTACTGCATGCACCCCAGTGAGACCGCCGCTCCCTACGGCACTGAAGTCGCACCCACTCTCAACGCCCATAACCATCAGCACATCTTCTCTCTCCGTGTCGACCCCGAGATCGACGGTCCCAATAACTCCATCGTTCAAAACGACGCGATGCCTTCAGAAGCAGAGGTCGGATCTCCCGAGAACCCCTTCGGCAACGGCTTCTACGCCAAAAACACACCTCTCCGAACATCAAAAGAGGGCGCCGCAAACTACTGCCACGAGACAAGTAGATCATGGGCCATCACCAACCCCAGCAGCATCAACCCGTCCGCCAAGAAGCCCGTCGCCTACAAGATCCTCAACAACAACTGCCCCGGTCTCCTCGCCAAGCCCGGCAGTGTCGTCTACAAGCGCGCTGCCTTTGCACGCAAGAGTCTCTGGGTTACTCCCTACAAGGACTACGAGATCTTCCCTGCTGGCGACTACGTGTGCCAGTCGACTGGTATGGAGAACCATCCTCACAACAGCACCATTCTCGACTGGGTAGCCCGCGACGAGCCCATTGAGAACACGGATATCGTATGCTACATCCAATTCGGCCTCACACATTTCCCTCGCACAGAGGATTTCCCCGTGATGCCGGCGGAGCCCGTCAGCGTGATGCTTCGCGCGTCAAATTTCTTTCAGAAGAACCCTGGTCTATGGGTTCCTCCTTCAGCGCTGTGTGTTGATGCTGCTTCAAAGGATGCTTTTGGCTCAAAAGAAGAAGCTCCTGCATCTTGTTGTGCGACCAAGACGATACCCCGACTTTAGATGGATGATGCAATTCATGGGTTAGTCCGAGTCGCGGCGTAAACTTTAAAACGAGGTTGTGTTTTAGCATTTTGGCATGATATCGTGGGTTTTAGCATAGTTAGCTTGTTCAATATTATCAAATTCGATAATCGTCATCTCCTCAATGTCTGCTACTGTGAACTATCATTTTTCGAATGCCTTCAATTCCCATCGGTACATATTCGTTGCTATGACCTTATAATCTAAAGACAAAATGACCCCAAACCTAAAAGACAAGCCACGGCAAACACCGGGGTGACTCTCGATGTCTTGACTGGAGTGTTAGTGCTGACACTGTGATACTCTAAATCATCCCGCGCCACAAATACACTCCAGCCATAACTTGAACTACCAGTCTGGAAACATAATTGGATTCCTCTTTAACTTCTCATAAATGAACCATGATGTGCATCCTGTAGCCCAAATCAGACTCTTTGCCTTTTGCTGGACCTTTTCTATGTCTATTTCCTCAGCTTCTGGGGTAGCATCGATGACATCCACTCGTACAATTATGATCGATTTAATTATCCTCAAGGTGTACCGTATTATCTCGATAAATTGGCCACGCCCTGTAGATGTCTTTTCCCTAAGAAATTATAATATTTAGGATATTTAGTATAGATATTAGATTCTTATTCTTATTTTAGCTAATTAGCAGCCTAGAATTAGATAAAAAGGGATCTATAAGGCGTGGCTCATTTATTGAGATACTACAGTAGTTGATCTGACCTGGACACTCTATGGTTTAAACTGCCATTAGGGTGTTTGGTCCCATTATAATGAAGAAGTTAGGGGACCCCGAGGTGCACGTTCCGGGATAGGATGAGACTGCCCCTTCACTGACTTTGTCCCGCTGTCTTCAGTCAGTATTGATATGAGGAGGTTAGGGAAAGACATACGTCCTTGTTGATAGTATCTTCATCCCACCTCTTAGCAACTTCATTGATGTAGGGGGATCTCATGTTGCATCGCGTAGCTTGAGACCAGTTGGGATTGTGGGCGAAAGAGTATAAGTAGAAATGAGATGGGACCTATGACAAGAATGTTAGATAAGTACTAGGTACTAAGTAGGTGTTTACTAAATACTTTACTATGGCTGACTTAGTCTGGGAGGAAGGGTCATCAATGCTAACACTTAATTATTACATCTATCTCTAGCTTGCCTGCCTTCCTTTGCCATTACAGCTCAGCAGGTATATTAAGTTTATAACTAGGTTGACGAGCTCTCTATAGTCATGATTCGATGATGCCGACTCTATGAACTTACCAAGTCGTTGATAACTGCCCTCGGTCTAGAATTACTCCCTACGATCGTCAATTTTATCAAGTAACAGCCTTCTTTAACTAGGTGACGCGATGGCAGTATTGAAGATCAACAAGAAATCACCTCAGCAACTTGGATATCTATTGATTCTCCATGTACAGAAATTGCAGAACCCTTTTCGGGGAATTTTCAAGTTTCTAGTGCCGAACTTGCGAAAGGGTTGGATGCCGAGTCCAATTCCTGACATTCCGGCGCCAATGATCAGAGTATATAGCTAATGCATGTTGATTCGATGTAAAGTAAAGAAATGAATGAAATAAATCTTGAGAGCTTTTTAGATTGATCACCGGTGAATCTCGATAATGCCGTAACACCATGAATCTATAGGCCCAGGTCAAGGCGGTAGGGCAGGTTGGAAACGATATATCGTTCAAATTGGAGGTCACATATACGTTATCTTTTTAATACTCCATTCGATCTCCTACTTACTGTGTTGCAATTACATCCACGACGTTTGAGTCACCCTTCCTCGCCCCTTTCACTTTTCTGCGTTGACGACATCGTCATATCCCAAAACGGCAATCAAGGCGAGATGCGGGCGTCAAGCCACTTACAGTACGAGCAATATCACGGGAAGCAAACCGACCTCAAATAACTTGAGCGGATAAACAACATGAGGCAACCAGAAAATTACATAAATGAGTGGACAATGAGCGGGGGTCGTACCGCACGGGGCCTGCACAGCTGCATTGAATGTTGAGGTGGCGCGTCCAATGCAGCAGAAGAGGGGAAGCAACATTAGGTGGTTGGGTCAAACAACTCAACCATACAGAGGTCATTTGACTGTCGTGGTTTTCCCGACTTAGTAACCCGAATATGCGCATAAAGGACTTTGCATGCAGACGATACATCACAAGTGAAGCTGAAAGATAACTCGCTTACTGCGGGGTTGCGGGCTGCAAGACATAAAACACAATCTGGGAGTACCAAGGAAAGCTTTACACGTTACATACTACTTAAGATCCTTACAGAGTGGGACCCCAGATAGACTTCTGTTCAAGCGAATCCCAGAGACCCTTATCCCCCTCTGCAGAATTGCTAATAGAAACTCCCTTCAACCGACCCGACGTGTCAGGTCCAGGGTCGTTGAAGAGCTGCACACAACGGGTATGATCCTTGCCAACCTCGAGGACCGTCCCTCCAACATATTTATCGTTTTCAACACATTCCAGCATTGCCTGTGCAACTTCCTCGGGTGTAACCCACTCATCCTGCGTCTCGTCCACGTACTTCATCTTCTCAGGATGTTCTATCCAGAGCGGCGTGCGGACCAGACCAGGTGCAACAGCATTGACACGAATGCCTACTGATTCCAGCTCTGAAAGACATCGCACGAAACCTGTGATGGCGAATTTGCTTGCGCCGTACATGGGAGCTCTGAGCGTGGGACACTGAGCTGCAATAGATGAAATATGGATAACTCGTTTTGGGTTACCCTGTGAGACCTTCGTAGGGGCACCGTGCTGCCAGTGAGCAATGGCGAGCTGAGTAGCACGGATAGGATGCGTGAGGTTAATATCCAGAATTTTGTAGTGGTCGCTGTCGAGAGGATCTTTGCTTTCGGGAGAGCCTGGGGGATGCCAGAAGTTGGACCAGTGAGGTTCATAGACGCCTGCACCGGGACACACAATGTCAAAGTCTCCGAATTCTTTGATTGCGAATTTGAAAGCATTGGTTAGATCTTTCCAAGACGTGACGTCTGTTTGAATAAAGCTTGCTCGTGGAGAGCCCTGGCCGTACTTTGAGACTAGAGCTTGAGCTTCTGGTCTCAAGGCGAGGTCTGCAAAAATCACATTGCAGTTCTTTGACAGCAAGATCTGGGCAAATTCGAAGTTGATTCCTAAATGAACGTGAGTATGGTTAATATTAAAAGTTAAGGGAGACTGACCTGATCCGGCACCCGTGACTATGGCAGTTTTGCCGGAGACAGAGAATGATTTAGCTAGTTGAGAACCCATGGCTAGTATTTGAGAAAGTTGTATTTGTCTGGAACGATATAATGCGATATCTATCTCGGCGGAAATAAAAGAAGTCACAAGAATCTCTATAAATATTCGTTTACAGCCCAAATCGGGTCCGCTTGTCGGGTCCGCATTCATTCGAACTGCCGAGATCGTCCATCCCGCGTTGATAGCATGGAGTTTATTACCCCACATTCTCTGCCTCGCCTTGATCTCCTTTTCGGTCGCTGATCTTGAGGGTCGTCTCGGCTTAGCTTCCGCATCTGACTAATCTTCCATGACCTGACGATGACCTCCATCTGACAGAAGCCTTGAAGACTAAGGCAGAGCCAATACAACTTCTCGGCTCATTCACCCAATCCACTTTTTTCATTTTTCAGTTGAGATACAATGCGTTCGTTCTCAGGCTGGTAGGCATTCACTATTCCCTCACCAAGGACAGGCAGAGACAGATGCTTACGATCCAAAAGTCAAACTTGCCGAAGCAGGAAATTGAAGTGTGACGAAACAAAGCCCATCTGTGGAGCTTGTAACAAGAGTTCTCGGGAGTGTAGTTACGCCCAACGATCGGTGTTCCGACCGTTTCAGAGTTATTCTGGATCGCCAACAAGAAAGCGGAATAGAGAGGATGGCGGGGAAAGCTTTGAAGCAGTGGAGGCGCAGGATATCTTTGAGGACACCCACGTTTGGCTTGATGTTCCCGATCAACGTACGTCTTCAACTATTCCTCTTGACATCTGTTACTAATATGTGCATTTCAAGTTCACTTTATCCATGTTGATGATCCCTATGCTGAACCAGACACTATAGTCATTGAGTATCCAGATGAAACAAGGGACGCGTCGCAAGAAGAGGGAACAGAGGATATACCTCAGTCTTCAGATCCTCCAGAGGACTTCTGGGGACATGATTCTCTAGTCATCGAAGAAGACTCATATGTTCCTAACAACCAGTCAGAGGCCACGCCAACTCATAGCGATCATCCGGTCACGTCAAAATTAGCAACCCTTCATCTGATAAAACATTACAAGGAAGGACCAGGCACCTGGTAAGCTCCCTCTAACCTCATATTCTCACATTCTAACCAAGGATAGGTTCGACATCTTCGACACCGGGTGTTACTTCTCAGGAAAAGTCCCTGTTAAAGCAGCTACTAGCCCCTTACTGAAGTCATCCATGTGCGCCATTGCAGCCAAGCATTTATATCGTCGAAATAGGAACCGCGAGTTCCAGCATTCTGAATCACAGAGCCAGGATGACACTCGATGGCGAGGCTACGACTGGCGCTATGAATCTGCAAAACATTACGATGAAGCCATTCATCATCTCAAGAATGCTGTGGACCTGTGCACATACGAGAATAGTTCAAGCGAGAAGGAGGACATGCTGGCTGCGGTAGCTATTTTGTGTATCCATGAGTTGATGGACGCTCCTGGGACAGCGTGGCGGGCTCATCTTAGTACCTTGCCACTGTTCAAGTCAGCCGAGGACACATCTCATCAAGCCTCGCCGGTGGTCATTCCGCGTACAGCTATTCAGGGTCCGATTCTTTGGAGTTTGGCTCGTCAAGATTTACTCTGCGCATGTAAGTCCTTCATACCAATTATGGCCTCTAGGTATCTAACTATCTCAGTTATTAGCGAAACGCAGACTCGACTCGACCTGAAAGACGTGCGTCTTTGGCAGAATGCCGGTCTTGCAACCACCGAAGACGGAACTCTTATGCCTTTCAGTCCTCCGTGCTCAGCCGATATCAGAACCCTGGCAGATGTTGAAGAAGACACCAAGAGTAATGAGTTGACATGGCTGATAGGCAAACTGTTAAATCACCTGACTTCGGGCGACGCTATTAATCCTTCAGACTACGGGTTACCTTCTGGTCAACGTCCAACTGTTGGTGTAACTCAAGAACGGCTCCTCGAACGGTGGAAAATGCTGGTGACAGAGTTTAAGAAATGGCACGACAGCCTCCCTTCAACATTCACCCCCCATGCACGAACACCATATCCCAGCTCCTCAGAATCCTGCTTCAACACCTTCACCCAAATCTGGTACGAACTTCCCATCTGCGCCGCAACGATGCAAAACTACTACATGGCCATGATTCTTCTCCTCGTAAACCAACCCCAAGAATCAACATTCATCCGCTCCACCGTCTCAGCTCGTCTGAATTCCTATCGAAAGATTCAAGCTGAGGTGCACCACTATGCAAGAGAGATATGCGGTGTGAGCTTGGCTGATCCATCAGATCCTGTGAGGGCGAACTCTGTGCAGGCCTTGTTTGTGGCGGGGCAGGTGTTTTATGATAGGGCGGAGCAGCAGGCGGTTTTGAAACTTTTGGGGGATGTTGAGAGGGATCTGGGGTGGACTACGAGGTTTCATAGGGCGAAGCTTGTTGATGAGTGGCCTACAGATAGCTAACTAATACTGCTCAGTTCCCTTTCCGGCATCAATGCCATTCTCATAAAGTGGCTGACCGCAGAATGCGGAAAGTATGTACTTTGCGATCGTCAACCTTATCAAATGAAACATGGCTTTCCGCCTTCATACTCGCATAAACTTGGATAGTACTCATCCTTATTGGTTACTCGGCTTGCTATCTGTTTACGGTGTGCCGCATCAACCCAAAAATCCCAACTCAAAATTTGGATCCCGCTTTCAGCAGCACTGCAAGGTGACGAATTGGGCATTGAGTCTCAGACTACGGGTTCCAACCCGAATGTCAATCTCTATAAATACCCGCTGTTTAGTTCGAGATAACTATCAGGCTATTCTATAAATACCAACAACTCACATTACTCATCGTCACCACCATCAGATATTTTACTCCAAAAATAACAACAATGACCACGTCAACTTTTGGACCCCGTCTCTCAGGCAAAGTCTGCATCGTAACTGGTGCCTCCTCTGGCTTGGGTCGGGCAATTGCACTCGGTTACTCGCGTGAAGGAGCCCATGTCGTCTGTGCTGATCTGCAGCCAAATGCGCGTGCAGCAGTCAACGGAGAGGATTCTATCAACACTGATGAGTTGATCAAGTCGAAAGGTGGCAAGGCTATTTTTGTGCAGACCGATGTCACCAAGGCCGATGTCGTTGAGGAGATGGTTGCTAAGGCCGTCGCTGAGTTTGGCCGCGTTGACGTGTAAGCAGCCCTACATTTACTCTGAGGCATTTTGAACTAACCAACATGCATAAAGGTTGGTCAACAATGCCGGGGTCTCGCTTGAAGCGGGTAAACCACCACTGAAAGTTCACGAAACTCCGGAGAGTTGGTGGGATGTGACAATGGCTGTCAACGCCAAGTCTATCTTCTTGGTCAGCAAGTACGCCATCACCCAGATGCTCAAGCAAGACAAGTCAGAGACCGGTGATCGAGGCTTTGTTATTAACATCTCGTCTGTCCTTGGCCTGGTCGGAGGAGAAGCCACCTGTAAGAAACACGTTTCCAAATTGTTGTCAATATGCTGATGAGACAGGTGCATATGCCGCTTCGAAAGGCGCGGTGACGAACTTGACACGCGCTATGGCACTTGATTATGCGGAAGACGGCATTCACTGCAACGCCATATGCCCAGGCTGTAAGTACCCAAGTTCTGGCTATTAGCACTCATGCTAATCCAATGAAACAGTTACAGAGACAGCCATCTTCGCGGACACCATCAAGGCTCGTGATAGGGATGCGATCCGATCGAAGCATCCACTTCATGGAACTGGTTCGCCACAAGATCTTGTTGGCGCTGCCATCTTCCTCGCTAGCCAGGAGGCGAGATGGATCACAGGAGTGAATCTACCTGTTGATGGTGGTTATACAGCAGTGTGATCAACCTATTCCAGAAAGGATACACGATCGTCAAAGAAGAGACTTATAAGACATCACAAGTGAAGAGAAGTTAGCATTTATGAACAAGAAATTTTATTTATAAACCGTCCAATTTATTATTGACTTGTTTCTCCCCATTAATCAGATTCATTACCACCCAGACAGTAAAGACATATTTATCATCATCCATAATCCAAACCCCCATTCCTTATACATAATGCACAGTTCCTCATACAGATATTGCATCGCCCGTTTAGTGTAGTGTAACATCTACTCAATGACCCTGCTCGCTACTCAAACACACCAACAAAGGAAAAAATAACAAAGGAAAGAAAGTACAAAGGGAATATCAAATGAGTGACTTGTCGTTTTTTTTCGTGTTCATACATGCATCATCTATGCATCCGCGGATCCATCAGACTGAGATGAAGACCTCGTTGAGGAGGAGTTGAGGTTACGTCGTCGCACAATATGGCTCCTACAGAAAATTAGTATTCTATTTAAAACATACTTGATAGGGTATAACTTACAGTCCGCCTCCGTTGCGAGGATCACGCACAATAACCAACTCCTGAGCTCGCTTGGCGTCCTTGATGGGCTTTCGTGAACCGCTCTTAGTCCGTGTCATGCTACCGCTGTGGTGGATCTGAGCAACAAGAGCGGCAACCTGCGTCTTCAGAGACTCAACCTCCGCATTGGCAGACTTTTGAGCGTTCTTTGCCTCCTCAAGTTGGTTCACGAGATCACTGTTGTCTGAGCGAAGCTGCTTCAGCACCACGGCCTCTTTCTCTGCCTCCTCGAGCTTCTTGAGAAGCTCGTCACGCTCGGCAGTAAGGGCGTTCACCTCTGCGACCTTCTCCTGTAGCTTTGCGGCGTTTTCCTCGGATTCTTTGAGTTTACCTTGGAGGTCATCTCGCTCGGCGGTGACGCTGTCGAGGCTTGCAGCCTTCTCTTGGAGCTTGGCTACTTCATCCTCAACGCTGGCGAGCTTCTTGGTGACTTCATCTCGCTCTGTTGTCAGGACCTCAACGCTGAGTTGGAGCTTTCCGGCGTTCTCCTCGGTGGCTGCAAGCTTGTAGGTCAGGTCGTCACGCTCGGTTGTGACGGCTGAGATGCTCTCCTCAACGCTAGCGAGCTTTTTGGTGACCTCGTCACGCTCGGCGCTGGTGGTGTCGACCTGCTCCTGGAGCTCCTCGACGGTTGGAGGAGCGGGCTCCTCGGGAGCTGGTTCCGGTGTTGCCTCTGGCTCAGGCTCTGGCTCGGGCTCGGGTGCCTTTTCTTCGACCTGTTCCTCCGCTGGTGCCTCAACTTCAGCCTTCTCCTCAGCAGGTGCTTCAGGCTCAGCCGCCTCCTCCACTGGGGCCTCAACCTCGGCCTTTTCCTCCGCTGGAGCCTCGACCTCAGGGGTCTCTACAGCCTTCTCCTCAGCCGGAGCCTCAGGCTCAGCTTCAGGTGCAGGCGCAGGTTCCTCCTCCACAACAATTATCTCCTCTGTCTCAGGCGCATCCTCAACAGATGCTGGCTGCGGCACAGTCGCGGGCTCTGGCTTCTCTGTAGCATCTGAGACGACACTAGTAGTGTCGTCTACAGTGCTGGCAGAGCTAGGAGCCGTCGACACAGAGCTCGACACCACGCTCGCAGTATCTGACATGGACCTCAAACTTGAGTTCTCTGACCTCAGGTCCTTCAACTCAAGCGCCAGCCTCAACATCTGAGACGTCTGATCATCCTGATCACTCAACAAGGACCTTACTTGCTCCTTCATCGTCCTGTTGTCCCCATTCAGCTGCTCATACTTCTTCTTGAGCTTCTTCCTCTTCGCCTCTACTTCCTCCACCTCCTTAGCCACCGACTCCTTCTCCTTGGTGATTGACTCAATCTGCGATTTGAGCTCTCCGTTCTCGGCGTCAAGACCAGCAATTCGTGCGTCCTTACTCTCACCGTCCTTGGCTAAGGTATCCTTCTCTGTCGCTAAGGTGTCCTTCTCCGCCTTCAAGTCGTCGATCATAGCCTGGAGTGTCGTGACCTGCGCCTCGAGTGCCTTCTTGTCGGTGTCGAGTCCCGTTAGCTGTTCCTGGAGTCTTGACTTGTCACTTGTGAGATCAGTGATTCGGTCCTGCAGATTCTTCTTGTCCTCCTCAAGGTTGGTCTTGTCCTTGTTCAGGGACTCAACCTGGTTCTTGGAGTAATCGTTCTCTGTCTTGTAGCGATCACGCTCCACAGTGAGCTCACCAAGCTCCTTGGCCTTCTCGAGAAGATCATTCTCCATGTTGCTCACTCGGAATTGCATGGACTCTTGAGAGATCTCCATGGTCGCGATACGAGCAGTGTAGGCTGTCTCCTGAGACTTGCGAATGGCCTTGATGTCTTCGAGCTCTCTCTCCAAGTTGATTGCCTGGGCTTCGAACTTGCTGTAGGACTGGGAGTTCTCCTGGCTGTTCTTCTTGAGGTCCTCATAGTTCCTCTCAAGAGCAGCCCTGAGCTCCTTGTGTTTGGAGAGGTGGTCCTCCAGCTCCTTGACCCTGTTGCTGTAAGACTGTTCAGATTGGGTGAGCTCATCGCGTTCCTTGGTGAGCTTCGCAACAATTTGATCACGCTCCTTCTTGGCTTGGCTGATGGCTTGGTCTCTCTCCTTTCTGACCTGCTCAACAGCGTGGTCGCGTTCCTTCTGGAGCTTGGAGATGGCTGAATCGCGCTCCTTCTTGGACCTGGCAATGGTGATGTCCAGATCCTTCTTGGCCTTGTCAGCAGCATGTTCGCGATCCTTCTGAAGTCTGTCGACAACAGAGTCACGCTCTCGCTGCATGCGCTGGATGACTTCGTCTCGCTCACGGTTGAGCCTCTGCAATTCCAAGTCGCGATCCTTCTTGGACCTGGAGATCCTCAAGTCGAGATCTCGCTGGGCTTGCTCAACAGCTTGATCGCGCTCTCTCTTGAACTTGTCGACAACCTCAATGGCCTGGTCACGCTCGCGCCTGTACTTGTCAAGGGCTTGGTCGCGATCCTTCTTGACCTTGTCAATTGATGTGTCGCGGTCCTTCTCGAACCTCTCAACGGTGCGACGCTGCTCATCAAGGCGTGACTTTGTCCTTTCCAGTTGCCGGGTCTGCTCATCAAACTCCGCAGCAAGTCTGTCCTTGGTAGCTTGCGCCTTGTTTCTCTCTTCTCGGAGCTCGTCCTTGTCGTTTTGCAGGGTTGAGAGTCTGTATCTAGCATCCTGCAGATCCTTGGTGGTCTCACTCTGCTTGGCCTTGAGAGCCTTGAGTTCGTTCCTGAGGTTCTCAATCTCAGTGGACATGGTGCGCTCAACATCGTGACGTGAGCGCGCATTTTGTCTAGAGGATGGACGCTCTGGTCCAGGAAGCTGGCGGTCTTCAGGGATGCGCTTTGGTGGAACAGGAGGAGGTGAATGTCGTGGTTGTTGAGCAATGGGCTGTTGGAATGGCTGTTGCATGACGGGTTGCATCACAGGAGGGTTCATGGGTTGGGTGTACATCATTGGCTGAATCAGCGGCTGAGGAGCAACAGCAGGCTGGTGGTTGACGAGAGTCTGTTGGGGGATCAATGGTTGGTGCGACATTGGTTGTTGGGTGTAAGTCTGTTGAGTGGTGGTCTGCGTCACCGAAGATTGAACCAATGTGTTCTGAGGGTTGACGATAGTCTGCTGCTGCTGCTGCTGCTGCTGCGACTGCTGTTGTTGTTGCTGCTGGTTGTTGGTTGTGGCATTGTTGCTAGCAGGCTCCTGCGCCTTGGGCTCAATGTGAATGTGAAAGGTTCTACCGCGACTTCGTGATCGCTCCTTGGTGCGCTCCTGCTGACGCTCGAGCGTTCGACCAGGCTGCTTCTCAACTTGGCGCTCCGACTGGCGCGCAAGCTGGCGATCCGCCTCAAACTCAACTCTCTTCTCTGTGGGCCGAGACTGTTGAGATGTGCTCATGCTTGACGGGCGCACAATTGAGCGAGACCGTGTTGGGGTCTTTGCGCAGTCCTCATCGCTATCGCTTGTGACGGTGGTGGCTCTTGTTGAGACAGAGATGTTGGATGAAGTGGCCCAGCCAAGCTCTGAGCACGAGTCATCAAAGTTGTCGTCCGACAGGTAGGATGCTCTGCTTGAAGGGTCCGGTGATCGTGTGTCTTGGCTGGTTCGGAAGCGAAGTTGAGGAGGTTGGAACATGAAGCCGGGTCGTTGGTTTTGTCGTGAGGGTGGTGGTGGGGATGTAGATGAGGGACGGGAAGAGACAACAGATGAGTCGTCTGTAATGGCTTCAGACACTGTTGAGAGTCCATCGGAGTCGGGTCGTCGAGTTGGTGGTCTTGAGTGAGATCGGTTTCGGGTCAGGGCAGAGCTGGACGAAGTGTTCCTTGTGCTGTCGTCCCAAGAGTCCGACTTGTTTCTTGGCGGGTTACCCCGGATTGTGAGGGCCATGGCAGCCTCTTGCTGTCGTTGCTGTTCATATTGCGACACTGGGTCGAAAGGTCGACGGGATGGCGTCGCCGATTTTGTCTTTGTCTGTGATTTCCTCATCGTGTGAGACTGGTAGTATGTTGTAACAAAGAAGAGAATAATAATAATAATAATAAAGTAATAGTAGTGGTAATAATATTAAGTTGAATTCGAGATTCTTTAGTGTGTAGTAGTTCGTGGGTCGGTAAAAATGTTTAGTGAGGTACGGTAGTTCGAGTGGGTAAAAATGATCGGCGAGCGGCGGTGGGCTAGAGGGGTCCGGGTACAGTATATAAAGGAGGTAACAAATGGGTACAAAAATAAAGAATTATTAAAAGCTTGTACAGCCTCTAAGGAAAGAGGAGAGAAAAACATCACCTCAAATGAAAAGAGGGCAAACAGTTTTGTTCAAATCGCCTCGATCTTTGTCACAGGCCATGCCATGGCATGCCATTCCATGCCAGGCGATGCCGAACCAGGGGACCCTAGTGCCGGCCGGGCCATACAGCCCGAGGAAGCCCAATTCAAGAAGGGAAACCTTGTCTCCGTATGGTGGTTCGAGTGTTGAGTGTTATTAGTGTCCCACTGCCTGCCTAGGCGCCGCCTGGCTCAACGGTCCCAGCATTGCTGCCAGCGAGTCAAACAAAACAGGTCACCGGCTGGGGCCAACCAGCACCAGCTGAGACAATATTGTGACTTCTCGGCTATGCTAGCTATACCCATGACGCGTGAGCCTAGCTAGCTGATGGCTGCTGTGGACGGGAGGGCGGGAAG
>JABFFJ010000107.1:0-178250 GCA_013623715.1 Fusarium verrucosum
TGCCTCGGTGGATCAGCTGAAGCTCGTGCTATCAGGCAACCCTCCACCCAAGACAGCCATGGCAGGGGACGATGACAGCGGAGATAGCATGGTTAGCTACGAGTACAGCCCTTCAGAGATGAGCCTCAACCCCCCTTCGCAGGGTGATCAGCCAAGTAGCCCAGCAAGCTCCAAACGCCCTGGCACTGCCAAGCGAGGACCTCTAAGCGCACATCCTCCCCTTGGAGGAGCACCCAATTTGTATGACGATAACAGCCAGGAGGATGAGTCGGTTCCTCCTGTGCCACCACTGCCGGATGTGAGCTTGTTGGGGGGCAAGAGAAGCCCGATCCAGTCGATTGAGTCGTCTCTCCAGGATAAATCAGGGCGACCCAGCCTCAACAGCAGAGGCGGAGACGGAACACGGCCCAAGTCGCAGGACACCAAGACAATGGATCTGCAGGATCTCCTTCGGGGAATTGATAGTCGGCCGAGTGAGGGAAGCTTGGGTAATGTGACAAGACCTCCATACTAAGGCATATGGGTATAATAGGAGTTTAGGTTGAAGGGATGGTTGGTATGGTACCTATGGTATGGATGGTAATAGCGAAGGTTGATTTGACTTGTAGAATAGCGATAACTACCTACTGGTGTAATTTGTGAGAGCTTTTAGCAGAAAATGGAAAATCATATTCTCGGCACGCTATGGGCAGTTCTTGGAGTGAACGTTAAGCATAGATTCATTCCCCTTGGAGGATTGATCAGCACGCACTTTAAGAATCTAATCGGGTTGACGAGGATGATCCTCTTGATCCTGGGTGGGAGGAATTTGGTTGATGGAGATATTGCAAGGGTTGAGCCGGTTTCAGATCGGCAATTAACGTGTTAGTTTTGTGTCTCTAAGGTGAGAGGCCTCGTGGGGAAGAATGCTTATATGATATAATGAGGCTATTCAGACTGGCCGTGTGAGATATATACGCGTATTCACAACATAGCTGATATTTGTCTATTCCATCCAGCACGAGATGCCACGACAAGCCAAGCCTTACCATTCGATCATCTGTTATCTCGAGTCTCCAACATACCATGTCACGTCCTCACATCCCCTGTCCAGGGCTTGGCGCCATGGGGGGCAGTGCTGGACAACCATTCATTTGTCTTATTTCCCAGAGTGGTCCCCAAGATTGAGGAATAGGAAAGTCCCCCGCAATCGAAGGGCTCTTCGAGACTCTTCCTCGTCTGCTGAATCCTTGTTATAGTTCGTTCCCGTGCCCGTGCCCGTGGGAAAGGGCGGTGCTTCGATTCTTACCGTTCTTTCATTTCTCTCACGCCATTCTGTCCTTAATCTCGCGGTTCTTCGCTTTTTGCTGCTCATTTCATTCATTACACTATTTGCCGACTGCAATCATTGGGCTCTCATGCACGACAGGTGTGTCTAATAGCAAAGCGAGAGTGGGCTACTACCATCCAACAGCCTCGATTGGACTTTTGCCATGCGGGTGTACGAGAAGGCCAATTAAACACTATTTGCCAGCACGAAACAGGGCAAATTTACACGAAACAAACCCTCAGGAGAAGAATATGGATGCGCGACACGCTTGACAGACAAACTTGTTTTTTATTTTATCTCATTTTCTGTCAACAAACACAGAGACAAGAGTTTATCTGAAAGGTCGGATGAGGTGGTAGTGAAGCATTGACGACTTTGAGGGAGATTGAATTGTTGGTTTGTGCGACCAGGACTGCGACATTTACTCATCACATCAAATCACGAAATTTGTTCAACCTCACCTCATCTCACCTCATTTCACAGAGGTTTACTCACCTCAACCATGGACATCCCAAATCCTCAGCATGGGAGTCATCCATCAGACTCAATCCCAGATGCCGCATATCCCGACGACTCACCTTATCGACATGGCGAGACATCACCACAACCCTACACTCCCAGCGCTTCACTATCACCACCACAATCCCACTCAACATCGCCGCCTGAGCGCTTGGGCGCCAGCGTCCCCGGCTACTCCAGTCCACCACCATCACCATGGTCCCCCGCCATCCCATCAAGTCCGCCGCCTCCATACGATCCGTCCCGTCCACCAGCGATATACTCCCCCCTCGCGCCACCATCGCCAATTTCCCCTCCGCCTCAGTATCCGCCATCAACGCCTTGGCCACATCCGCAGGGCAGCAGTGCTGGATCTACCGTGAATGTGCCGTACAAAATGGGTCCCGTGGCTACCGCGAGGGCGCGTCACAGGAGAAAGTTGCAAATACTTGCTCTAGCCCTGGGTGGAATAATTATATTCTTCATTGCGTTGATCATTGGGATAATTTTCAGTTTGAAGGATAAAGATGATGATTAGACTGGTGTGATATACCTACTACGTACACAGAGTCATTCATTGTTTAGGTACTTGCCTTTCTTTTGTTAATACTTATAAGCTATTTGGTTTGCGGATGCAGCAATAGCATGGCGTTGGACTGGGGGCTTCATTCAATCAACGATTTATACTAGAGAGGGAGTGACGGTAGAATAAATATACTTGAACTATCATTATGAGAGATGTCTTGATACATATGGTGTGATACCTGTTGGTGGGATCTGGCCATCCGTGAAATCTTTGTGCTTTGACATAATGCCATTCATCAGATGTCAACTGCTTAACCGAGAATAAACTATCGAAGTAAGTGCCCGACTATTTCGTTTAGGCTTTGATGAGCCAGTGTTCTTTTCTCATCTCATATGAGACTTCTCGGTGGCTTTGAAGTGATAATGTATGTTGTGTTGCTACCCTGTAGTCAAGTAGATACCAGGCAAATTGCTTGGGCACAGCACACAAATAAACTATCCCTTTGCGACCAGGAATTGCAGATAATCATGGATCGGAAACCCATTCTCACTCTATTCCCGACATTTTCAGCCCGGGTGGCCGTCTTGTGGAAGCGATCCGTTATGGAGGCGTCAACTTTCAGCCTCCTACTCTTACCCCGGATACACTACCCACTTAGATTTGCCAATTTCCGAGGGAAGTGGTTTAGCCAAGAGCAATCAATGTTGGTGGCGAGCTGATGAATGAAATGAAGCAATAGTCTTACATTAAAACGCACGGAGACAGGCTTTGGCGGCGTCTGCTTTTAATCATTGATTTTGGCACATGATGAGTGTTGTTGGGCAATCTACTGGCTGGGAATCATTCCGTAGCTAGAAGCGGGAGGATCACAATCAACGCGGAGGGTGGGAAATGACCCGATTTGAGCAAAACTTTAAATGATGGGCAATTAGAGAATGTCCTCAGTTTGGCTTATTGTTGGCTGTTTGCTCACCTTTGTTAATTGACTTTTGAGTTCTGTCACTTGATCGTCCTCAGCCTTAAGCCTACTAATGTACTGTACCGTTTGGTCTGGCAGATCCTTTGGAAGAAGGCTAGTTCCGGAGGAACGCCAGAAAAGCTTGATATCCCGTGTATTAGGCCGTATGTCCTGGATTCAGATCCGATATTTCCGTCGACACACCTTCAGTTAGGCGAAGGTGACGTTGTCTCTTGTCTCTTTAACCCAAGGGCGAGAAAAAGAGACAAGACAAGGAGCAAACAACAACATGTACGTATGGGAATGAGACGTCGGGTTTCATCCCAACTTTTCTTTTCTTTGCCGATACTGCACATATAGTCTCACAAAAGCTCACCTCACCCTGCGCTGCGCCATGAAATGATTTTTGACGTGTCGATGTGCGGAGGCCAAACAGGGCTGAGAAATCTGAGTGGCTTGTTCGCAACGTCCTCGATTCGATCCCAGATCCGCAGGGTCCAGATGGGGGTGCTTGAGATTATTTCTAGCCCACATCTGTGACGACAAGGGATCAATCGCCCAAGGAGGGGAGAGGAAACAACCCAGTATTTCAGGCTGATATGTATCTTGCTTGCTGAAACACAACCTTCAGGTAGGTCAAATGCAGTCGAGCTGCTCGGTGAGAGTGAGCAAAAGACACACACACCTGACGTTACTCTGCAGTTTCGACTTGCAGAACAGCGTATCCTGGTTAACCTGGCCGGTGCAGGTACAGAACGTTCCTGTCAAGGATATTCCCGGCTCGCTGCCGAGCCATGTATGGCTGCCACAGATCTGTATGTGTTTGTGCGTGTACGTATGAACCCCAAACGTGCACCCGGGGCTTCAACACGGATGTGTAAGTCGTGAGGAGTTTTTTTTCTTTCAGAACAACCACGCAAGGGTAGGAAAAAGCATTTCGAGAGAACTTGGGTTTGTCCGTTATTTACTTTTTCTCCCACCCTCGAACCGGCAATCTCCTTTTACCCGAGCCATGACTTGCGTGCACCGTTATGTATGTTGCACTCTGTAAAATAGTCACATAGTGAGAGATGATGTGTACAATATGTAGGGGAACATGAGGCAAAAGAACTCGTAAATGCACTGAGGACTGTCGTGGCGTAGTGGAGGTGTAATCAGAGGAGATGAGAGATCAAATCTGTGTACACACACAGAAGTGACGAGCATTTAAGATCAATCCGACTCATTCACTTACTGTGTATCTGTAGGAGTATCTACTTAGGTAGTGCGGTGTAGATGGAAATGACAATGGTAATAGAGAGCTGTTCTGAGGCTGCGCGCAGCAAGGCACGTGGCAGTATGTAGGTACGGAGTACCGACCACGGACCCGGGCATCAAACAGGCAGGCCTCAGCCTAGCGGTCGGTGAACCAACAACTTAGCTACCCTGAGCACTCACTCACCTGAACGAAACGTCACGTCAACAACAAAGCCTGTGTCCACTTCGATTATTATTTGCATCTGCATCTGCATCTGCCTGCACCCGCATCGACGCTCAGAACCACTTCCGACGGTGACATCAGCGCATGCCATTCGCAATCCTATTCATCTTGGCCTGTGGCCCCCGGCAGTCAAGCCCAAGCCACCGACCGCAAGGATCACACTAAGTCCGGGGCCCAACAGCCAGCCAGCCTCTCCCGTCATCCTAGCTCGCAGCAGCTGGCGAATCCTCGCTCGAGAAGACAACTTTGATGTTGATGATGTGGTTCTCAAGCGGCCGCTCATCCATCTCGGATCGAAAGGATTCTCTTCCTTCCTTCGCCGACCCGGTTCCAAGGTTCATGTCTCTCTCACTACCGTACGTACCACCTGGATAGGAGCGGAGACTCAACTCGTAGCATCTCGCACCTTTTGTTTCGCCAATGGCTTTCCGGCCTGAGCCTCCCCTTCCGCGGCGAAACAAGCTGCTCCCCCGTCCCCTGCGTGTCGCCGAGGCCTCGACGACGCCGCCCAAGACTTCTCCAATCCACGCCCCGAGCTGTCTGCTGTCATGCTTCCCAGTACCCACATCAACTCCGCTGCAGCTGCAATCTAGGGCTGCCGACCGCCCAAGCCAAGTCGCCTGCCATATCGTCTTCCGTTGCATATTAGCTTTAGCTTTAGCCTTCCCCGAGCTCCAGCCGTAGGGGACCAATGGCTGGCCATCTTTGACCATGGCATTGGGAGCCCTTCCAAGCTATGTACAATATTGGAGAAAGTCAAAAGCTTCAAGCTCGTGAAAACGATGTTACGTGCGCGCGCGCGGAGGGAGGTAGGCAAACCGGAACACCTGGCAACATTGTACCGGGGTCAAGGCCTCTGCTCAACCGTCTGTCTCTTGATTGCCTACTTCTCTCCTCAGTATGCGCACTCAGCCTGTGTCAGAGACGTTGACGTCGTTATTGCACTGGCACTGACATCAAGACTGGCAGTCATTGGACTGAGACATTCAGGAACGTTGCGCAACTGAACCGTACATGCGCACCCTTGCACCAAAATTAACTGGGACCTGACCCTCTATCCGCGTGTCGATGCCGGGTTATTTGGTCATCGTCTCCATCTCCAACGATGCAGCTTCAGGGACCAGGAAGCTTTGAGAGAGCCATTTGGACTCGGTTGACTCACTCATCAACCAACCAACCATACTACCTACCTGGCTTTTGACAACAAGCCATCCATACCTGGATCCCAGCTCGAGTTCCCCAACTCGGTTCGTGTTGGCCGAGCTTTTTCGCTCTATTCTTCTCCTGTCCGTGTTCCTGATTGTCATCAATTGACTGCTCCCAGTACTGGACGATCAGTGGCTGCGAAGGTCATCCTTGGGTCATGACCTTGCGGCGCTGACTTGCACCAACTCTTTCGCCTCAAGCCCCGTATCTCGCCTGTTCTCAGTCTATCTGAATTTTGTCAGTCGACTCGTTGTTCTCATTCTGTCCACTCGCTTTCATATGTCGTGTTGCCCTTCACAAGCTTATCCCTGAACCCGGCTGCTGCCACAGTCTGCCGATGATACATTGATCCATCAGCCTTCTTCTTCCCTTACTCCTTGCTGCTACTCTATTCATCCTCCCATTGATGGGTACAAGCCCCTCCACCTCGACATCTCTCTTATAAAAAACCCCTGGCTAAGTTTTGCTTTTTGACATTTCCCCTCCAAATTCTCATTGTTGTTATCGCCTACTACGCTCTCTTTTCTCATTTGCAGGCCTTAGCCGCGATACATCCCTGTCATCACCAAGTTATAAGTGGCCTTGCTGGCTCCCAGTCTTGATTTCGACTGTTCAGAATCTGTCTCACAACTTGGTCTCACCAGACTGTGGCTGATATAACACATCTCTCTACCCCCAACAGACAAACACGAAGGCAAATATATAAGCAGCAAATACTTTCCTTGCCTTCTCGCAACCGCTGCCACCACCATCATATTGGATTCCTCTCCAACCTCAGGTCCAGTCGAGTCCAGCCCGATCCAGCCTGGTCCAAGATCTCGCTTTCGGCTCAAGCCAGTTCTAGAACGCCAAACCAACTTGACAACCACTACGTTTAAGTACATGCTCTTTTTTAGCATCTCAATGCTTTGAGTGACCGAGCTTTAAATCAACCAAAAACAAAATCACTATCTCCCCCGGTCAATCTCCCCTCCCTTGCAACCTTGGAACCTACCGATCCAAGCCAAAAAGAGGCGCCGTCCACAAAACGATCCTCTCCCGTCTTACGTACCCTCAGTGGCTTCACCATCACTGTTTATCTACTACCTTGCTCTCCGCTTCCCCAAGGAAAAATCTCGAGCTAGCCGCCACGCGCGCTTGCTTCCCAAACTCCTGGTCCTGGGACTAAACGAAGAAAGTCAATTTCAGGTATCGCAAATCCTGGACATTCATTTTCATTCGGTTCTAGTGTCATCTGGCTGGCTGTGTCTCCCCTCACAGCCCTCGTCTCTTTTACTTCGTCCTCCCCAAGCTCGATTTTCCACCGTTCTCTGAGCTTGACTCAACATCTCGCTTCTGCCCGTGTCGCTTCCCGGCGTGCGCGTTGGTTACCCTCAGCGTCGCAACTTACGATTGGGCGCTCAACGATCGGCTCTCAAGGCCGCGAAACTCCAAAAACATACATAACCGCAACCGGCACGATCAGTCTCGTCTTTCTGGGTCTCATTCCTCACCACGACAGTTCCGTTACTTATCTGCTCCTTGTTTGTCGCAAATTCATCGACCGAATCCCAGGCTTGTTTTCTGTCCCTCGGACTGCGTGCGCACTGCAGTTGTCCAGTTTCATTATCGCCATCCGGAAACGATTTTTCTTATCGCTTGATTGATATACAGCATCTGAGGGGGGGCATCGATTACTCGTCACTCGCCTTGCTTCGGCACACACTCGCTCGTCACGAAATTGTCGGGTCTTTTTTTTTATCGCCATCATGCCACGACATTATCATTACCAGCCAAGGTACCCCCCAATCCATCCTCGAAACCCCGTGGTACTCGGTACTAATTCATTACCCAGTCGCGAACTCCATGTGGTGGTTTTGGGAGCAGGTTCGTCATTACCCAACCAACATCAACGCAGCCCTTTCTGCTTTGCTCTACCTTTTCCATGTGTGCACTTGTCTGACTCGGTGATCTTTTGGTAGGCGGCGTGGGTAAGAGTTGTTTAACTGGTGAGTTGTCCTCCCTCTCGTCCCATGTTCTACATGTTGCTGCGCCTGCGTCCCAACGTCGCATCCGCAATCCTACATCGCTTCCTTGTCTTTCCCTTTGCAGCACAAGGCTCATGCGAGAACAGCCCAGTTCGTCCATAATGAGTGGATCGAGAGCTACGATCCCACCATTGAAGATTCTTATCGCACGCAGCTTCAGGTTGATGTGAGTACTCATTGCGCATGTCGCGAATACCGCTCCTTGACCCCTTCTGACTGACTCGTTCATGTCAGGGACGCCAAGTTATTCTCGAAATGTGAGTTTGCACCCTGATTGCCTCGTCCTCAATCCATGTTGGGAGAAAGAGCTGTCACTGACTCGGCCTAGCCTCGATACTGCGGGGACCGAGCAATTCGGTAGGTCCTCCTCTATGTCTCAGCAACTTTCGCACGACCCTCGTACTGATGATGGTACAGTCGCCATGAGGGATCTGTACATGAAAACTGGCCAGGGTTTTCTTCTTGTTTTCAGCATCACATCTTCCTCTTCACTAAGCGAACTGGCTGGTTTGCGCGAAGAGATTATCCGGATAAAAGATGACGAAAATGTACCACTTGTCATTGTCGGGAACAAAGCCGATTTGGAGGAGAACCGCGCTGTGGCCCGAGCCAAGGGCTTCTCCATCTCACAGCGATGGGGCGCACCCTACTACGAGGCTAGCGCGAGGACAAGGAGTGAGTCTGCCCATCCACTCGTGGCCGCATCCGGACTAACAAAATGCAGCCAACGTTGATGAGGTCTTTATCGATCTTTGCAGGCAAATGTTGCGCAAAGAGGATCAACAAATGGCCAACGATGGCCCCAATGACGATTACAAGTATGATCACGGACGAAGTTCTCACAGACGTCAACGCCGCCGCCGAAAGAAGGACTCACCACGATGTGTGATCCTGTGAATCTAAACAACGACCCGTTTTCAGCGATGACCACTGGATGGCATCTATCTACCCATTGAGGTTTTTCGCTTGCAGCTTTTTAGGCCTCGGCATTTTCTCGTCACATTTCTCACACTACTCAGCATGGATTACGCCGATCACGACCATTTTAAATCTACCAACAAAAGATGCATGGATTTTGTTTCCCCGGAGGAATCACATAAATGACCCGCGGTCTCGTATGAAACGAAACGATATTCGATAGCAATTGGGCGATACACGCGCGGCAGAATCGAGTCGCATTTTTGAAACGAGACCACGGGCGAATAGACGACATGACGCATCATCACACCAAATCGGATTGAATCGAATCGAATCGAATCGCATAGCATCGCATGCTTGTTTGCATCAAGCGACGGGTGTTAGGGATCGACAACTGCCTAGTTATATTGATTGTATGTGCACATTACGGCGTCGGCGGCGTTGGACACTCGACCTGGGATAAGGTCGGTTGTTTTTAGGGTTTGACATGAACATTTGTTCTACATCTATATTTTCACTAAGATGGAGGAGAAACGGAATTGAATGATGGAGGACGAAACGGAAATGACTCTGCATTGAGACGATGCTTGGAAAAGCGAGGTTGTCATATTGGTTATGCTAGACGCATGCATTTATCAGCTGCCAACTATCCCGTCATGATATTGATGACTTTCAATTCCTACACAATCTGATCCAGCTTATTGATCATTCCTTTCTTGGTCCAATGTGACAGCACAACGTAGGCCACCGTTCCGAGTCTCGGGTGTCACTAACCAAATCTATCTCTGCATGACGCACTCACTATGAAGCATGGCCGCGACTACATCGTGACATGTCACACCGCATTCATCCGTCGTTCATGGTATCACCGTTATTCTATATATAACCGCCCGAGGCCGAGATGAGCTGCACGTTCAGATCACTCTACGGCGTATATTGTACTCTCCCCATTCAACATCTCATTCATGTTTAGAATCTATGCATGCATCATCTAACTCGTCATCTGTGGTTATCGTAATGTTTGGACCTCCTCCCTCAACCGCATGGAAGTCTCTCAAGCCATCTCAATCTTCATGATCTGTACCAAGAAGACAGTTTCATGCTTAACCACACTCCGAACTATGACGCGTCTCTAAAAAGGCGGTTCTAATCCAACTGAAAAAACTTTTTGCCAAACCCACTCCAAAGCCGACCACAAGGGATCATTCTCGATGCTGAGCTGATGCTCACTTACGTCGGAGGAGACGCCAAATGTCAGTAAAGAGACCAAACCATCCCTTGACCCTCTCAGCAGCATTCAGCAACAGGATAAATCGCCTCAAAAATGCATCGGCGTTGTCATAATCTTCACCGTAGCACTCCCACACGGCTCGACCCTGGCCGTTTCCCTCATGGTCCTGGACTACCATGAGGGCATCCTCATCCTCCACGCCCTCGACACCAGCGGACTTGAGCTTAGGACTGACGACAAGTGCACGACCGGCAATGTCCTCATCGGCAATAAGGCGTGTCGCAGCGTCGATGACATCCTCGATCATGGCACCACCCGCTGTTCCGGACAGAAAGGCTGCTTCGACGGGAAGCTTTAGCATGTTGGACTGGGAGACGTAGTAGGGAGTGATCATGTTGACACGGATGCCGCTTCGGAAAGATGTGGCACGCAGAGTGCGGAAAAGGCCCAGAATAGCGTGCTTGCTCATGGCATACATGGTCTGGGTTGGGAAAGGACGGAGCGATGCAAGCGAACCGATGAGAAGCAGACAGCGATCACGAGGAGAAGATCCGTTCTGGGGGAGCCAGTACAGGGCGAGATGGGTGGTGTAGGTGGCGCCTGTGATATTGACGTCGAACTGGGCGGTGTTGGGCTTGGGAAGACGACCATTTTTGAGAACAGGCTCTTCAAACCGACTGGAGACGCCGGGGAGGATGATACCGGCGTTGGGAACAACAATATCGATACCACCATGAGGACTGACGTGAACAGCCATCTCAAAAAGACTGACCTGCGAATCCCAATCGGTGACATCGCAATGCTGGAAGGCGAAAGCCGAGTCTGGATACTGGGCTGCGAGCTCAGCTACGAGGTTCTCGCCCGCTGCGTCAGCGACATCACCGATGATGATGTTTGCGCCGTGCGAAGCCCATTCGCGAACCATGTGAGAGCCGAGACCATTGGCACCGCCGGTAATGAGAATAGTCTTGCCCTTCAGAGTCGAGGCATCGTAGGGCTTAGTCACGTCAATGGGCGGTGACTGACGGATGAGGCCCTTGATATCGTTGGAGTTGGTGGGTTGCATTGCTGACTATTGGACCAAGACAAGGTCTTCAATACGGCGAATTCGACTTGATCTCGGCAGATAGAGAACGGCAGTATCCCTCCAAGAATAGATGGATGGCTGGCTGGACGAAACAAATCCCGTTTGATGCTGATTGCGATTGTCCAAGACGATTTGCTGACCTGTCAGCCCAAACACATTAGCCCCAGGCCCAGCTTCAGCTGTCAGCTATCAAACCAGAAGCAGTTTGACCAAAATATCTCCCGTGTGGAGTCTGAGCCCTTGGTTTGCAGGGTCCAGCCCAATCTCACCTCTGATCTTCCTTCGAGACCCGATAAATTAACTTTAGCGGATCGCCTTGAGCCTGGTATACCCACCCTCGATGTTGTTGACGATATTCAAAGAGCGAGATTTGAAGGAAGAGGTGAAGAGGTGAAGAGGTGAAGTTGTGGGACAAGGCTTTTGTTGAGTAGGTAAAGCCCCCATTTGCAGTGAATCCCTGCCACTTGCGTTCACTGAGGTGCCATCAACGCCACTCAACAGCGACAGTGATAGGCACTGTCACTGTACATAGAAAACGAACCATTTTGAATAACATAAAACTTGAGGCCTTTCCCCGCGTTTTCTCAAAGATTGCAATTCCTCTGGTGCATATGTCCCCTCTCGGCACTGAATAGGCCACAATCTCTGCACATAGATCTTGATCGGTATTATGTTGTTTCGTTGAAAGCCAAGTGAGCCGTGGGTTTGTCACCCAAAGTGTTATGGATAGGCAACAGCCAGGTATATTCATTCCTCTGTATGAAAATGAGGCTCGGCGTCAAGTGCTGGGCCTTCAATGCTGAGCTCCCATGTTTTAAGCACCACTAGATCTATCTTCCAGACCGTAAGCCACGGCCTCGCACTATAGCATCTATCCATCGAGGCTGTGTCAAGTCAGACGAAAACGCGGAAGATGCTGGCAAGTCTGCTGTGCTGATAACTTCTCTTTCCGATGCCATTTACCCATTTGAACATCCGGCATGGATGCCATGTCAGAAAATAGGCAAATTACTATGTCAGACGACCGGCGATCTTGTACAAGACGTTTTGAGGTCATCCTCGTCATCATATATGATCGCGCAGATGATGAAACTGATCACCTCCATGATTCCTTGATATGGACGGCGGAATCGGGAGGGTGTGGTTGTCATCGTCTAGCCCAGGAACCTCAAGCTGCGCATCTGCATTCTGATTGCAGTCAGTGCTGGTGCTGGTGCTGGAGCAGATTGCATCGGATACAAGCTCCCGGTCGCCGTGAGTCAAGAACGTCATGTTTCCCAGTTGTTACACTTCGATTTCTGGCTTCACAGTTCATAGAAAACTGATAGTCCTATGATGAAGTAGAGCCTTCTTGCGCTGGTATCAAGATAAAGGACAGGATGGGGGCGAGGGGAGCTAAAGCCAAGGGCGAGGGCAATGCGATCCTCTATGCATGAATGAGCGTGGAGGCTTCAAAAAGCTCTCCCTTGCCTTTGGAGTCTTTCAAGTGGTGGTGCAAAGGTTCATCTCGTCTCCCCGCGTCATCGAGGGTAGTTGTCTCAGCAGTTATTGTGAACAAACTTATCCACCAAATGGTTTAGATAAGTGGCTGTCTAAAAAAGGGAGGAGCTGAATGTGTCACATGAGACCGTCGATCATTTCGTCTAGAATCGAATCGATAGAGTCCGGTTTTGTCTCATCTCATGGGGCTCCCGTCAGTCTCTGCGCCGGCGCAGGTACGTAACTTTAAAACCACCCACTCTGGTCTGTAAGTATCTGTATGCTGCTGAGATTATCCGTCCTTGGTCGGTTGAAGCAAGTTAATCAACTGGTCGGTCATAGCTTCTCGAAACAGGAGTCTAGATATTATGTACTTATCAAGTCGTCTGGTCTGGGAGTCAGTGATGTCCCTGGGATGTGATGTGACGCACAAGTCCCGACGCCCAACAGGCTGGGATGCCGGGGCCCATTTTCGCTGGTCGTAGGCCCGTGGCCCCTGGTGCGCTCATGCCTCGGTGACCTCACTCATTCATGGGCTAGGGCGTCAAACCCAAGTGAACTGGGCTGTTGGCGTCAAGTCCCACGTCAGGGGATCCCTGCAATGTCGGACATGGCAGGGGTAAGTACACCCAATGGCGATACAATTCAGTCCATGAGGGAGAGCAGCTCGACAAGAAGCAATGTTAGATTTTCTTTTTGTTGTGAGACAAGATGACTCCAGCTAGTCCAGTTCCAATTCCATTCAATGGAATCAGGACATTTTCATAGAGGGGCCTTGTCCATCACTCACGTGGTGCCGATGTTGGTTACCTGCGTGGGCAGCATCGGCAAAGTTCAAAGGGGATCGCCCAAACGTGCACGATTGTACCTAACTGAGATGTGATGGGGCCCTAAACAAGCGAAACCAACGGTTTGTGGAGAGACATATGTATGTATGTATGTATGCATGTATGGTTGGAATGCGGGCGGGCGTTTGCCCATTGGACTTCCGGATTTATAGTTGACAGGTTGGGAGGTCATCTTTGCCCTCATCCATGGACTGCTGAGCGTTAGCACCGATTGTCCATCTTACAACAAAAGGCTCACATTATTCATTACTTTGAAATCTTTCCATCTGTCATATCTGTCCTCCGTAAGACGGTGGACAATACTACCACGAGGTCTTGTCACACACACCTCTCGTCGAACCAATGGGGTATCAAGCGTAGGGGTGCAAAACTTCAAACTTTTCTGAAGGCATGCACTGGTCAAAGTCCAATCGGGATCGAGCATTAACGACCCAAATTGGCTTGAACGACGATGCAACCTAGGGTCGTTGTCCGGCAGTACGGAACGCCAAACTTCAAGTTTCAAGTTACATCTGGGCTAGATATCCGTGACATGCTCGTCTTGAAGCAATGAGGTCGGTGATGGCTCGGTCTCAGCCATGGACAATTATTTGTTAGATTACCTGTCCTTTCATGCTTGTTCAAGTGAGCAAGTGCATCAACCGAGCACCGCCATCATCATCATCACCGATGGGATAGAGGTAAATTCTTGGGCGGCTCCGGAAGTGTTTGTTTGGTAAAACCATAGAGCGTGTGTCGAAGATAAGTGAGGCTGAATCACTGTTGCTCTCGTTAGAAGCATCATCATTGGCCGGACCAAAGTTTATGGCAGGTGTAAGTGCATCCAGTCAGCAATTCACACCAATACCCTTGGATGAGTTTGGCAGTGTGCTTGAATGTGTGTGATTCGGTGTTGGGGTGTCCGTCACGAGGATGACGATGCATTGACGGGACTCTGCGTCGCCCCGCCATTCTAACCAGGGACCCTGAATAAGGCTCTCTATCGCCGAGTATCATTGATCTCCAATACTTACATCTGCAGAGTGAGGGTAACTTGGAAAAGATGAGGTCATACAGTATCCTAAATTTGAGCTGTGGTGCATTGCCAAGCATGCTCAAGGTGAGAGTAAAGACATAACTGAGCTGGCAATCTGGGATAAAGTGGTTTTCTGGTGGAGTGGGTTCTCAGTTCTGGCGCGGGTGTGCTTGCGGTGCCGTGCCTCTTTAGTCGTTGAATAGGTGAGACGGAGATGAGGACGGCATCCTAGCGGTCAAGATTTCATCGAGAGTGCAGTTAGGGTTGCAATCCTTGAAATGCAGCCGTTTCCTTGGAACTCCCGTGTTCAACTGGGCATGAAAGATGTGAAGCTTATCTCTGAAGTCTACCCGAAACCTGACTCGACGCAAGCTAGAGGCAGGCCCAGGTGCTGCTGGATATGACTATTGCCGAGGGTCTCAGGGTTACCCAGAGGGTTGGGTTGGTGAGTGAATGCTAATAAGATTTCCTCTGAATCATTGTGTCGGTCTGTGGTTATGTTTGCACAACAGTGAGAAGGGATGAAACACCACTGGGACGACAAGGATATCGGGGTATTGGGACCAAGTGCAGTCATACTCGAACGTAAGAGCAATACAGAGCTCAAGCCATAGCACACTCGCGGAATACCTGGCCCATGTTGACCAAATTCCCTATTCTTGAGCCCACGAATCTGTTTCTGTGATGCATGAAACTGTGTAGCTGTTGCAGCTTCATTTCATTGTCAAGGTTGGTCTTCTAGCGCATATCTCTGTTCCAATTCCCCATCCTGTGTGTCCGCGGCGGGGGCCAATTGCTTGGGCCTGTGGATGCAAGCGGGCCGTTCGATCGATCTGGAGTCCAATGATCTGGGAAGGCAGGTAATTCTTGGGTCCATGTGTATGCGGGCGAGATATTGACACTTGGTGTCTTGGTCCACGGTCGATCTACCGGTAACCTCAGTCTATCTCAAGTTCAATAGATTGCAACTGGAAAGGCATGCTTTCCCGCTGGCGTTAGAAACACGATCCTGAGGATCCTTGGACCAAGTCGATCAAGATTGACCGAGTCACACAAAGGAGTATTCTCATTCTGCGTAACCACATGGACAAACCCCGAATACTGGAAGGACAAGAGCCCGAGGCTTGCCGTTTCTGCTTTGCACTCGATATGGCGAGTGTACTGCAATGGAAGTCTTGAGCGACACCATCAAACTGGCGAGCGATGCGCCGCTACCAAACCACTTGATCCAGGCGGACAGAGCAAGAAAAAGGCACTGAGCGACAGACAACCAACAGGGCAGCTTGGTGCATTGACAGGACCAGGGGAAGAGGCAGAGGGGGAGGACTGTCCACCCCTGTCGACAATTGCTGCATGGCTGCTCACCGGCTGTGTACCCCTCCCGCCCGCGGCCACAGCCCTGGGTGGTCTAGCTGTCGGCTGTAGGTTGTAGCTTGACTGTTGACGTGCTGGAGAAAGTGTCCTTGGTGTTGGATTGGGAGCCTGGGAGGGCTGGCACCTTGAAAGTGGGGGGTAGACGTGGCTCCTGTCGGGCCAACACGCCCCCCAGAGGTATGGTAGGTAGAGGGCGCGCTTTGGATGGCTTTATTTGCGTGCTGATAGCTCAACGGGCCGACATGGTTCTCAAGCTTCGGTCAGAGTTCCCTGGTTTCACATCATTAGAGCGTCTCGTTGGAAGCAAGCATCGTCCCCCCTTGTTCCCATCCCTATGCTGCTGTGTCAATGTTGTCTTGACCAGACCAGCCTTCGGCCAAGAATCAGCTTGCGTTTGCAGCAGCACGAGGTTACAGCCCATTTGCGTTGCAGGTTGAGTTAAACCGCATCCAGTTGAGCTCGCAGGCAGTGTTACTGTGGCTGTCTTTAATGTGGCCCGCAAGGTAACCAAAAGTAAATAAAGCGCAAGCTTGAGCTTGGCTTCTGTACCACGACGATAATAGGGACAAAAGATGACGCGAGAAGTCAAACTGGGGCAAATGTCTGAGGCCCTGATGATCTTGTTTGTGTCGAGGTCAGTCATAAGGGTCGAAATAAAGTCTGGGTTTGCGTTTGGACCCTTGAGTTTCAGGCTGAAGCAGGCACGATTGCAAGTCTATGCTGGAGGAAGGAACACTTTTAGTAATTCCATTAGTTTCCATAGGTAGTTTGGATAAGCTCGGCAAAGTTTCTGATTAGAAGTGAAATAATGCAAATGGATCACAGAATGACTGAGAAAAGGTTTGTACATCACGTCAACCAAATAACAAAGTAGGTCGTAATCGTCAAATAACTAATTCCTGGTATATTATTCAGCGATTAAGTTGCCGAGGAAAGGGTAGGCCAGAAGGGGAGGGCAGCCTGGTAATTAATTTTGCATGAGTGTGGATGGACCACGACCCTTGGCCAAGATTCTTCCTCGTTGTTCTTTGTTCTGTTCTGCTCTGTTGTAATACGTTTGTCAGCCGGGGAAACAAGACGAGGTGGAAGGGATAACTACAACCAAGAAAGTTTGGGTGAGGAGGGGCTGTCCAGATCAGATGGGATCCATGACAAACTCCGATCTACTGTACCTACCTAGGTACCTATCTCGGCGGCCTTGCTTGATCTCGCTTTACCTTAGATCTTCCAATTCGATGGGCGCTTGACTTGCAGCAATCTTGAATCCAATCCCCCAATCAATATTCCATCATGATACAATCGAACGAGTAGTTGCGACACGGCAAAACATGACAGATACCGGCTCGTAGTGTCTGTCTGTCATTGGCTTGAGCCACTGGGATCATGCGGAAGACGAACACGTCCTCCTGTCCAATCCTGCGCCGCGATGCGATGCACATTCTCAACTCAGATGGGATTGATGTTTGGATTTGCTTTGTTAACGCATATTTCCAGCATTACATCACCTGCCCCTCGCTTTTGTTTATTCTCTGGCTCCTCGTTGGCGTGGTTGACTTCCCCTCTCCTCCCCCTCCCCCAGGCCTGTCTGGCTACTAGTCGACAATTTGCTTCTTTGATGCTGGTCGTGATTTGCTAGCGTCTATCTCGATCTCTAGCGTCCACCCTCGAGCAGTCATTCATTCACTTGCCAGATAGAACCAATTACGCCAAATTGCTCAGGCAGGCAGACTTCATATCGTTTTGACTTTGCACCACTGCATGCGATCGAGCTCCGATTGGTACGATAGCCACGAGCCGAATAAACGCCCAAAAATTGTGTTCACACCCAAATCCCCCAACCAATTTCCACCCCTCCATAAGCCTCTCTCAGACTCTCACGCACGCAAGCAAGCTTTTTGCTGTCCGTCAGTGTCCAGTCAGTGGAGAAGGTGATAATTAATTTTCAAGTCAGGATTACAATTCAAAGATGCCATATATTAAGTTGTCTACTCTTGAAACCCTCATGTGTATTGTAATGCTATGCCGAGCCGTATTACATACAGCCAAGGCCTGAAGCCTCGCTGCTTAAATAAACTTTCGCTTTCCATCATCCCATCTATTTAAGCAAGGTGTCGGTGTCTGTCACCCTTCTCAAAGTGCAATTCCTAGTAAACACGCATTATCAATCATCTGGTGAATCATCTAGATTCTGCTATTAGGTATGGGTATCTACCTACATTGATAACCGCTTGGACCTACAGTGGCTAATTTGACATCCAACCAACCCAGGCACGTCGAGTCTCGATCAAGGCTGAAACAACTACAACTACATTGGGCAACGTATACGAGCAGCATTACCGGCATCTTACTTGCTATTCGAACCTAGTTCTTGTGGCAGCGCATCAACATCAGCCTACTGCATTTGATCTCCTAGCCTCCTACCATCCCGTCGACATTTCAACACGGGCGACGATCTGCTTTTACTGAACAGCCCAGTGCATTGATCAACAATACTATCTTCGACGCCCAACGAGAGTCGTCAAAACACCACTCTATTTTTCAACCATTCCATTTTCGTCCAAGCTCCCTCTGAGCCCCTTGATCCCCGGACCTGATCCCCGGACGCGATATTCGCTAGCAAGAAGCCGTGTCCACCAAACACAAGCAGAGTACTCGTCTCCAGCGCGCCAGGAACAACCAAGGACCCAATTTACAGTGATCCAAAGGCTTGGAAAGATAAATTGATCCGCAGAGCCTGGACCGAGCGCAGCAACAAGTCAAGCAAGCTGAGAGTCGAATGCTGGGACGTGCGATACCTACCGACGCAGTAGTACCTGGACCCTCTTACCTCTCCACTCATACGCCCGCGCCGCACTGAGACTCGATTCTCGCGGCCGTTGTCACCTCTCTAAGTTCTCACACATCCTATCTCCAAAGTAAGTGAGTTACTTTTACTTTAGTCAACAATATCACACGCACGCACACGCGCTCCTTCTCTCTCTCTCTCTCTCTCGCGTTATTTTATTCCCCTCTTCTAGGTAGGTAGTCAGTCTCCCTCTGCTACCACATCCACCTCATTTCCCCGTCTCTCTTCTTCATTCCCATCATCATCCCTCCATTCATCCTTGAGTGAAGACAAGAGGACACAGGCCCACGCGGATATCCACACACACATTTGCCTGCCTGCCTGCCCGCTCGTTCTTTTAATACCCAGAATAAGTAATTCATGGCATCAGTATCACGCTTGGATGCTACCTGAGCTTAGGGGCACAGCACTCAACTGTATTGTATTCCGCCTGTCCCATCCGTCACCTTGCCTTGCTACCCACCAAGTCCTCGTCTCTCTTTGTCCTTGTCCATTGCCGTGGTGTCTCCTCTTACACGAGGCGTTTAATACTCCCTAGCTTGATTCAGGCACCAAGGTACAATCCCGTGTTCCCTCCCCCAGCGCATCTCCGTCACATACCAGCCATGGTGAATTTCGGGACACCCATACCTCCCACGCAGCCCCAAATCTACCAAGCATTGCCAATCCTGCCCACCATCTCCTCGCTACAGACACTACCGCTGCCGCTACCGTTTCTACCCTACCCAGCGATGCCCTGCGGCTGGGATATGGAGTGTTTCTGCGAAGGCGCCCCCTACATTTAACTACAACGGCCCCCTCCCCATCCACACACGCAACATTGCAACTTGCACCACACCTGCTGCTCTGCTCACTGCGACAGACTGTCGCACTCTTTTTTCACGTCATTTTCTCAGCGCATTCTGTCTGTCCATCGTCTTGCTAACGCGATATCTGCTTGCAGGGAGCTCTTCTTCCTTTCTTTATCATAGCGACTTCCGCCATCAATTGTCTCCCCAGGCTTGATCATCAACTCCATCATCAACGGCAAACGTCAACGCGCAACTATTTACCTCGATCCCGCGCTGTCCCGATAGCGCTAATAAATCGCGATCCCCTTTAAATCATTCGCCCTTTTTTCGACCGTCGTTCAGCATCTCAACTGTCGACAGTGTCGTTCGTCATTTACTTTGCGATTGCGACCGCGACTGCGCATATAACCGCGACGAACGCGATTACGACATTCTCCAACTACCTGATCTCCACGATCGTCGCATCCGCTCAACCCCAGATCGCATTTTCCCGACGAATTAGGTCCTGTCCCAACGTATGCAGCAACAGGACAGTGGGCGATGAACGTTGACCAAAGCGCACCACCATCCGATCCAGCAAGGATAGCATCCCCAACTGCCAAGCATTCCAATCGCGCAAGCCCTTTCCCGCCATCCACTGCTTCCGCCAGTACCTCAGCTGCGCAGGCGATCATCTCATCCATCACCACAAGTACCGTCGCACCTGCTGCGACACTTTCAACTATGGCTACACCGGGCTTTCTCCCTTCCAACCACGCCTTTCGATCTATGGCATCATATACTCCAAACACACTCGATACCCCTAGATACGGAACCACGCCCATTACGGGCTCTTCATCTCCTATGGTTTGCGTTCTGATCCGGCGCCTGCCGCTCAATACTTCTGAAGAGTCGCTGCGACTCATGGTCGTTTGGTCGCAAGAACTCGCTCAGGTACAGTTGCTCCCTCGTCAACAATCTGAAGATCCTGGTTTTCTTTCAGCACTGTTGCAATTCCGAACAATGGCGGGAGCGATGGAGGCCAAGAAGATGCTGGATGGATGCTCGAATATTTCCAATGATGCCTCAATGAGTGTCGAGATCATGTCCCACAGCCCCACTACTGGGCTACGATATTCGACGGAGGCCTTGCCAGGAAACAACTCGGGCTCGGCGTCTTCTCCTGCATCCGCATCTTCTACAACTGGACCCAGGCAGGTTTCAAGGTTCAACAACGCCTTTCAGTCACTCGAGAACATATCCCCACAAACAACCAACGCCTTCCCTGGGCACGAACTCCCCAACCCTAACTCGAGCGCCCTGTATCAGAACATCTTCTCTCCAACATCTCCCATCGGTAATCACCTGACCGAGAATGGCAGAGTGTCAGGGAAAAGCCTCATCGCCAACGATTCCGTCGAGGATGATGAGACCAGTGATCTTTTGAAGGATCCGGTTGCATACGCTGAATTCAATACACAGCGCAGAGCCACAGCTCCTCAGATCCCCATCCAATCAATGTCTACTCTTTCACTCAATACCAACAACATGCCTCCGTCAGGTCCTTCATCCTTGCCTCATCACATGAGCGCTGCGTCGGCACAGTCCGGGCCTATGTCTCCATCAGGCAAGGGAATCTTTGGTTTCCCAGCTCCTGGCGCACCGTATGGACGCATGAACTACCCAGCAGCCAATCCCTCTGACCAGAACCCACCCTGCAACACTCTATATGTTGGCAACCTGCCCATCGACACCTCAGAAGAGGAGCTAAAGACTCTCTTCTCGAAGCAACGGGGCTACAAGCGCCTGTGTTTCCGTACCAAACAGAATGGCCCCATGTGTTTTGTCGAATTCGAGGATATATCACTCGCCACTAAGACATTGAATGAACTCTATGGAACCCTCTTACACAACAGTGTCAAGGGCGGAATTCGGCTCAGCTTCTCAAAAAATCCTCTGGGTGTCCGATCCGGCCAGACTCCAACACACACAAACACAGGTGCAGTGGGTGTGATGAGCGGAATCATGCTTGGTGCTGCGAATGGGTTCCCATCAGCAAATCGGCCACCTCCTGGCCTTGCTACACCCCCGGGACTGGGAAGCGGTCGGGGTGCCTTTCATCCACCGGCCCCTGTGAACACCAGTCAAGCCGGCCCTTTCGGTGGCTTTCCACATGTACATGGTTGGAATGGCCCAGGATACAGTGGCCATATTGCTCCGACGGCCAATGGTGTCCACGGCCCATCGGGAAACCTCCCTCCATATATGATGGGGAGGTAACGAACTTGTTCGACGATCGTTGATGACCTATGCTCTTTTTTTCCTGTTCTTCTGTGACTTTCGCAGGACACAGGATTTGAGCTCGGTCTTTTGCGCGTGTTTTTGCATTGTTTCTTAATATCAGTTTACACATCATGATTCCCCCCTTTTTTACAAACACCCTTTCACATGCATCGCTTATATACGGCGTTTTCATATCTCTCGGCTAAGGGTCTCATTCTATTCATTACAGTATCATCGATTGTTGTATATGATTCAAAGCGACAGTGTTGGGTGTCGACAGATATTTGGATGAACTTGGCACTTGGTTCACATGGACCGGACCTGTCAGAAACGCTCCAAGTTAACTGTACTATCCTAACTTTCGACTTGCCCGAATACTGCTTTCTTTCGCCATGATCGGCAACTATCATCAGCACATGACCTACAGCTTTGCGGGGATTCGTTAAAAGCGGAAGAAAAAAAGAAGCAAAACAGACAGGAGCGAAATAAGATGCCGCAAAAGGGAGGGTGGTCGCACTGGAATTTCAGGACCTGAGGCGCGATACGTGGCAGGGGAAAACTTGTTTTTGCATGAAAGAATGGGGTTTGGGAAATCATGGGCTATTCGGATTCATTCGGTTCACATCAACGTTGGGAGTTCATTTGGGATATGGTAGGAGGACCAGGACTGCCGGAACATGGAAGAAACCAGAGCGGTCGTCCCGCATTTGCATTCAGAAGGACTGGAGCATGGGAATGGACGGCTACACGAGATCAAAGACTCATCACGCGCACGCATACCAAGATATCAACCCTGGGCGTTTTCCAACAACACATCGCATCGACATGGGGGAGTTCCTTTATTTGACGCACCGCACCACAGAGGAACCTGGCGTTTGATGTTTATTTCTTGATGGTCATGTCATGCTGATGATACCGAACCATTTTGGACATGAATCAAGATGATACAGAGGTCTTTCAGGTCCTACAGGTGTGGGATCGAAGCCCACTCTATTGTCATATTTGAAGGGAAACAACAGGCTGCATTGGATGGGACACTGGAATGGGAATGGGAATGGGAATGGACTTTGAAAGCGATATCCACAGGGGCACCTACAATGGTGTAAGGACAGGGCGTTTCCTGTATCTTGGACTTATTCTTTTGTTGCATTGGTGCAGTGGTTTTGACGCGGGTCAGGTACGCATTGCCGGTCATTAAGGGAAATACAGTTTAGTTTACACTTCTCCATGAAGGAGGGTGAGGCATTTTACAGCGGGTTCTGGATTTCTTCTACAGATGATGATTGTCTCAACATTCCTGGCTACAGATTATCTCGGTAAGGTAGGCAGTTAGGTTAGGTAGGTTATCGACGATAGAGTACAAACACATTCTGTTTTTTTTTGCTTTGCCTTCCTAGATTTGGTCTCTGCATTATATGAAGTCACACCATCTATGTACTTTGTCCCATATCCAAGATGAGGTTCTCCCTTCCACGACAAGAACACCACGCGATGGGAAGTTACTACGATGTATCATCGGCAGGTCCAATGCTCATCTACAGATGCCTTGACCAATATTCTCTCAGGCTCCAGCTTGATTCTGATCTTGATCACTCTAACATCATCCACACAATCTTTTGGCCAAGTCGCAAATTTATCAATATCAACAACAACAACATCATCATCATCATCCTCATCATTCGCTATGACAGACGATACCACGTCGTCAGTTCGTCGATTCAGAATGTTTTCACCTGACCTGTCTACAATATTTGAAGAGGATTCTGCCAATTCAAGTAATTCCAGCATTCGCAGTCGCAGCAGCAGCCGGTAAACAATCTCTCTAGGCATTTACGGGACTCAGCTAATCAATGCATGTGCTTTAGAGCTAGCAGAGAGGAATCTATCAATATTTCGGCGTCCACTGGGCAACCTGAAATCGATATCTCCGACGACGACCCGAGTTCGTCCCCAACACTCGTTCCTTCGAGCTTGCCATCAGAACCCGACGCCCACAAGCAATCAGCAAACTCTGGTCTTAAGATTTTCGTGCTCCTGATAGGCTTTTTAGTTGCAATTGTACTCGGCTTCTATATCTCAAGACACCTCTTCCTTCCCCGGCACCAGGCGGAGAGTCTCATTGAAGACACTGTGAATGGTATAACGGCGGCCGCAACTACGGTGGCTCATGTTGTAGGCTCATGTTATCTTGCGTGTGATGCGAGCGGCAGTTGTTTGGGGGGGTCAAGCTTGTTGGAGCGCGATCTCGAGCTGTGTAGGTCTGTCCAATAAGGGGCACGGGTGATGAATATGCGGCAGCGATATGGGTGGGAGTTTTTCCATGTATTATTGGTATACCAGCGATTAATTTACCTTGTTTAATTCATCAACCAGTAAGCTTGGTGTTGTAAATACTACCCTGAAGTCCACGTACACGATGCATTGAAACTGAAGCCGATGATATCCTCGTCAAGAAATGCAAGTTGTCTATGCGCAAGTCCTAGATCTTTGATCATATGAGTTATCTGCCACCATCACCATGACCGGTGAGCCTTATCCATCTCGATGGGCCCGGCTATTTGAATACCCAATGGCTCTGAGGCTTCCACGCAGCCAAATGCTGACCGGGTAGGGTTGCATTATGTGGCTTGACACCTTTTTTATGCAGGTTTAAGTAAGTAGTGTATATGAGTACTCGTCTCGTGTATTCATTCATTACAACCGGCGCTTCGCAGGCGCTTGTGCCTGTGTATGTGCTTGTGTTACGCACCATTTTCTCCCATCATCGGGAACCGGTGACGAGAGATTCCAGAGGGGTGTGTGTGTCCGATATGCAACTGTCCCTGTTTAGAGTCTTTAATGGGTTACACCCTCCAGAGGATGTAAGAAAAGGACGAAATCTAGAATCTCTCTACGTAGACAACAGAGGCTATGAATAACTGGCAATTAATTTAGAAAGACATTGGCATGTGATTTAGGATAATCACAAAAGCTTGGGGTCTTTCCTGATAGATTCAATTTAAAGAGCTGGTATTATCTGGAACAGAAAGAGATCTCTATTCTGTGTTTTTCTTGAACCCCAAGGCACTCTACCAAGACTACTACACAACGATATATCTTACCCAGGTCCGCGGGCCGAGCCCTCGACGGGCGGGACGGGCGCGGAGATTGAGAAGGGGGAGATGCAGTGTGGCGAGTGAGGTTGTCATGTGGGAGTATCCGGCAGCAAGGGGGTGTGCAGGAGAAGGACAGGGGGTGGAAATGGGCGGTTTCTACGTTGAGACGGGTGCAGAGGGAACGAGATTGCCAGGTTTGAGGTTATTGGATGGGATACCACGGGGAGACGATCCGGTGGGTAGGGTGTAAGCTGAGGTTGATCAGATAATCTGCTGCTGGTGTATGTTGTATACATATTGCTCATGCAGGTATAATAAACTCGGGACGACGGTGGTGACAATGGAAATGGAGCTGCAGTACGGGATCGAGCATGCATATCATTATTGATGGAACTATATGTATGTATGTAGCTTTGAGAGATTGATGACTGCGTGAACGAGGTCTTTGTCACATGTTTATCAGCAGAGTTGGATTAGAGTTCTGATATAGGCGTTAACACCATGTGTTTGAGCATAGGTGAGAGATGTCACATCTGCGAATGTTGGCGCTAGCTATACAAAAGATCAGACTTCCACTGGCTCAATTCAATCCCCCCATCGAGGCGTCGTTTGCCCAGCTCATAGTCATGGTTGCCCATAAATCATGATACATAGGCTGCTGTTCATCTGTGATCGGGCCCGGTGTGAGCATTGCAGCGTTGAACTCAAAGTTTGTGTCCCACGCGGATATGTACGGCTGCATGTCTTTATCAAACATGGGGCAACCCTGATGTCCCACGCTGTTTGCACCAAGACTCGGCGTTGTGAGCGCGGCGATGCGTTTGTCGTACTTTACCTTCAACACACGCAGTATCACACGACTTGCGGAGAGCACATCCACACGCTTGCTCGCCGGTGTGAGATTCTCAGGCCCGTCGCACATGAAAGCGAGGAATTCGGCAAAACGCAGGTGCTCGCGTGCCCAGGCGTGATCCCATTCTGGAACGTCGGTGATGGGGAATGAGAGGCGCACGGCAAGGATGATGGATAGAATGAACTTTGTCCAGTCGACACTAGTGAAGTAGGTGAATCTGTCAAGGTTAAGGAGGTAGTCGAACAGAGTACGGATGTTTTCGACGCAGCGTGTGAGACGGACTGATGAAGGGTGGACAAGGCGAGGTTTTCGTGTGTTGAGGCGTGTGAGGTAGAAGATGGCGCCACCTTGGAGAAAGACGTCAAAGAATAGATGGGCAAGTTTGACAGGTGCTAGATAATGGATTAGAAGTGTAATTATATGTGACGAGGACGACTCACCTGAGCGAGAGAGATGCGGCACCATGGTCTCCTTCATCTCCCTATGCTGAGCCTCCAATCCCAACAACATAATTTGAACCTGCTGATTCGCCTGTGGATCATTATCGCGTATCGAACTATCCGCCGTGCTCGTCATGTTCGCCAGCCGGACAAGATAACTCAGTGAAACATCGCCGTCAACTTCGGCATGGCGCTGAAGCAACTCGCAGCACGTCGCAGTCCACGGCGTCCATTGAGGCAAAAGTGAATCCATCTTCTTCCATGTGCAGATAAAGCTACTTCGACTGTCAGAAGCCTGGTTCATGTGTTGTGAGGAGAACTCACTTTGACACAGCGTAGTGGTATGCCAGGTACGCCCGCAGCCGGTCGAGCTGCATACTGCCCATGTCTCCTGGCATTATGTTTTTGAGGTCCGGTATTTCTTGGTCCAGATCGAGGTCGTTTGCAAGATCACCGGCCATGCGGTAGTATTGGTAGGCCTGCCTGTTCTTGGGTCTGAGATGGAATGGGTACCTGTGGGTGTTAAACAAGTGTCACATGTGTTGAGGACCGAAATATTTACCATGCGCAGTATATGAGAATGCCTTGTAGTAAATCCATACTCCGCTCGCCACCAGCCACAAACTTGAGACCCAGAACCTTTCGAAACTCTTCATCATAAAGAGTATGTCCTTGCAGAGTGCGCGACCCAGACGCTGCGGCCAGAATCGCCAACAAAACGAACGGCTTGGTAGCAGCAAGACTCGCCACCGTCTCATCAGGCCTCAGCACAATTACGGGATAATGGACCAACATTCCCCGAAAGGAGGCCAGCAATGACTCGGCTGAGTCAAGGTTGAATTGAGGCTTCGCATGGAGACTCTGTATTGAATGAGTGTGAGATGAGGTAGATGGAGTAGGAAAGCTGGGGGGAGAGTCTTCAAAACTGCTGAGGTCGGTCTCTGGGTCTGATGGGAATATCGAGTCTATGTACTGCTCATGTGATTCGCGTAGATCATCAAAGTTCTCATCGATATCTGTTTGCGTAGGAACTTCAAAGTCGATGGTGAAGGTCTTTGACGGCGCTGGCGGTGGAGGAGGCAGTGGTTGCTGGGTTTCTATTGCGCTGCATCACATCACCATATCAGCCTGTTGTCAATTTCTCAATTCGATACGAGGCATCGTTACTATTTTGTTCTCCGTCGTCTTGTTCGTGGACCCGTTCGCGATATGCATTCCTTCTTAGAATCGAGACACCTTCTCATGTCAGATGATGCTCTGTATGTAAATGTATCTCTCGCGGACAAGTCTTACTTGCGACAGACTCCAGGCTGCTCACTCGGCTGGCATTTTATCTTTGTCGCACGGCAGGCTTCGCAGGCTGTTGATACCCTCTTGCGAACGGGACAAGCCTCGACTGAGGATGACTCGCTTTGCATTTCTGCGACCAAGATGAGATGTTGAATTGGTCAATTGAGTGGGATGCAACTATCACGATCGAATAATTGAAAGGAAGACGAATAAATGATTTGCCGCTCGATAATGTAAGAGTGAGAGTCGTCACTTGCGCCGGTGCAATGAGGAGCCGAGTGATGTTCAATCGCCGACCCCTCTCGGATCTTGTCGTACGACTTGGCTGACCCACTCAAAGCAGCTGACATGTTCTGTCAGCAACATTGAACGAAATAAGCACTGCATGCCTAATAAACAGAAGCTTGGAACCAAAGACTAAGAGAATAAGAAGTTAATAATGGCCTCAAGACAATATACCGGCTACAATTGATGCTCAGCTATGCCCCAAACCTCTACTTGTACACGGATAAATAATACAGCCACTTCTTCGACACAACTGATAAGTGTATATGTCCTTCATCCGACCACTGAATACTTCAACCCCGGGTTGGCCTCTTTAATTGCCTTGTCCGTCACCTCCCATAACGGCACTGCCAGCCTCTTAATATCATAGGCAGCCGTCTTGAGCCCATGTTTGTCTTGCCTGTGTCTTGCGAGATTCACTGCTGCACATCCAATCGAACAGTATATAGTGCCCTTCTTCTGGTCGATGCATTCTTTGCACGCCACTGCGTTACTAGCCCAGTCCTGCATCTCAGTGTCGTCGTCTTCGTACTGCACACATTTATCCCCGGACTCACAGTCGTGCTCCTTTTCGTTGTGATCGGTCTGTCCAAGTTAGATTCATACATCTCATTTGGGGGGCACTTGCAAACACTTACACCGCCCTTCTCCAAACATTCCTCCGAGCACCATACCGTCAACTTCTTCTCGCCGCCCATATGGGTAAGCGCCTGGCAAAGCGAGCACGAGAGAAGACTCCCTGTTGCTATTGTCTTCGCGCAAACGGCGCATGGTGGTAACTTGTACAGATCCTCGGAAATAGTGGGCGCTTGGTTTGCTTGGGCTCGGCTCTTATTCTGCAGCCTGTTCTGCTCAAACGCCATCTTTGCTCTGCGTAGCTCATCCAGACGACTCATATGGTTATCGCGTTGCGGTTCTGTTGTTAGGCTCGCCTTGTGATCTTGTGCAATTCGGTCGATGACTTGTTCGATCGACATGGTATCGCTCGCCTCATACGCATCCAGATATTGCTGCGCGTTTTCCACCACCTCTCCCGTTTCTGAATTCTTGAAGAAGAATGTGATGTAAAGTTGCTTCAGTGCCGCTGCGTTATTCTTGGCTGCCGCAATCTTTTTGGTCAGCGAGTCCACGTCGGCGTCCCAATTAGCTGGTTTTCCAACACCCTCCCATATCCTCTCTATGAGCTCCTCCCGGCGCTTAACCGGGTCGTCGAGCATTGCTCTCAGCTCATCTTGGTCCGCCCCGCTGTCTCCTGTTGACAGAAATCGAGGATACATGCGCAACACCCAGCGGTACCACGCTTCTTTTTCCGATGCGATGCTGTCTTCGATGGACTTGAGGTCAATCTTCTTGTGGTCTTTGACGTCGGTGAACATAACGTCCAGTTCATTGAGGAACGCTCTTCGCTGTGAGAACCACTCCCTGCCCTCGGCGTCGCAATATCGAGCGCGCATCCTGTCGAGGACTTTGGGGAAGCATTTCTCACAATCCACCACGTTTCGTTTTCCACATTCTTCTAGACATGTCTTCTTTATGGCGTCCACTTCCTCGGCGCATTGCTGCCTGTGGATCCTCGCTGCACTGAGCTCTGTCCAGTGCTCAGGTAGAGCAACCTTGCCGCTTGCAACCATTTCTTCAGCAAATCGAGTCAAGAGTTTTGTATGGTCTCAGTGACTATCCGTTTGGGTCTATGAGTCGTCGGTTGTCGTAGTGCCAATCTAGGGGGGTTGGTGAGAGGATGAAGAAAGTATAAACGGTTATGATGGTCCACTATGGAGGATATAACCTGATATGTACAGTTGATACAAGTTTGCAGTAAATGTATGACGTTTTCCTGTCACTCACTTATCGACTCTTGTCGCACGTCTATTGTTCTTGATGAGATGAGGAGCAGGGGTCGATGCTTTGAGATCTCGAGGTAAAGTCCATTTGCCGAGGTTTAAGCGGTTTGTAACAGCCAGGCGACTGTCTGCTTCCTTCGTACCTACCTAGAAGCTGTCCGTGATGGGCCAAGAGGAGTAAGTGCCATGACGCACTTGGAGATATAATGAAAGGCAATTTACTTGAATTTTTTTGTTTGTTGACATTTCCAGGTGTCTGCGGAAGTAGCATACCTAAGGTATCTATTCTGAGAACTTTATACTTTCTGGCTGACATGAGAGCGACTCTCAACATGAGCAGATTAGCCATATCTACTGCCCATAATAGGAGCGGTTTAAATGGTTCGAATTTGGCGATCAAATTAGGTATGTACTGATAGAATATTAATATGTAGGTAGAACGCATGAGATACAGATATTCTGTTTGCAAGTTATCATGGGCGTTGATCTTATGCACATATCGAGGCTCTTATCTTATCGGTTGAATCAGCTTCCCTCATTTCGCGGTCTCGACGCATTTATTCCCAGCAAGTTCAACATTAAACAACACCAGACACAATGGTACGCACCATCCAATTCACTCTACAAACTTAGTTTGCTAATCTCTCCCAGGCCGACAAGCTCCGCACCCAGCAAGAACTCGAGCGCCTGCAGGCGAAATACGTAGGCACCGGTCACCCAGACACGACCAGCTGGGAATGGCGAACCAACATCCAGCGCGACACATACTCCTCCATCGCCGGGCACCGACCCCTTCTCTCGTATATCGCTCTTGCTGAGAATGAGCCTGTCTCTAAGATCCGTGCGCAGATGATTCGGAAAATGGTACAGCCCTGTGGTCCTCCTCCGGCGCGCGAGGACTAGCACGTGTATACAGTTACAGAAAGTGACCAGTTTGATTGGGCTTGGATATCAGGAACGGCGTCAAGGATCGATACTCCTATGGTAGGGAGGGTTAGACATACAATACATCACCCACCCTACGACTTCACGAACAGTTTCGCTCTGTAAAAATAATTCTTTCGACCTGTATTGGGGTATCATAACGCCGATGTCCCTCACCGTTCGTTCTGTCTATTCTTGCATCTGACTGGCTTCGCCTTCTACCGCGTAATTCTCTTGAGGCGCATCCCTGGCGTTCAGACTCGCCCGAAGCTTTTTCTCGTGCTCCTCATCCCAGCTGTCACCATAAACTTCTCGTGCCATGCCCATCACGCCTTTCACACCGACCTCTTCCTTTCCACGTGGCCCGACATGCCATGTTGTAGTTGGCTCGCCGTCTTGACCCAGAGGTGGTCTTTCAACTCTCTTGATGACGTATCCCTGCCTCTCCATCTTCTTGAGGGTAACTTCTGTTTTTTCCATTGACACGTTCTGGTCTGCGTTCAGGCGGAGGAGATATCTCTTCAGCTTTTGTTCGCTCAACTCTCCGCCGTTGAGCGAGATCAATGAGATGACCGTTGTGTAAAAACCCACATACGTGGCCTCATCGTCCGCACTTGGCGTCTTCGAGGGAGCGATGATTTCTGCGGTGCGGTATGCTTCTGGTAATATCGACGTAAGAATGTAGGATCCCGAACCGAGCTTGGGCTGCGAGTTGGCCTTCATCGCTAGGTCTGGTTAGTAGATATATCATGAATTATGGACGAATAACTGTACCTTGACGCTTCTCCTGCAGTGACATCTTTTCCCTAACAGGCAACTCCCGCAATTCCATGCCCCAAACCCGTCTGAGTTGTGTTTGTGCCATGTCAAAGATGCGCCTGAATGATCGACCTTGCGTTCCAAGAACTAGTCTCAGTTAGCTTTGGTCTGCTGGTTTGCAGCAGCACTCATACCTCTTTCTTTGATACCATCTCGGCGGATCACGGTTCTGGAGAATTCACAAGATATGACGTAGCGGACCAGCTTCTTCACGAGTTGCTGGTCGGCGTTTTGTGTATGGCGATGATCTTCGTTCATTTCGGCGTCACTCGATTCTCGCTCGTTATCATCATCAGATTCGGCTCTATTTCGTTGGCGAGGGCGAGCATCTTCTTCTGATTCTTCGTCCTCGATCTGGAATGAAAGTTAGCGTGGTCCCTTGGTGATTCACCGAGAGCTTGAACGCACAGGACGGCGACGTCTTTGGGTGGGCATGGTAGCGTCAGACTGAAGGTTCCGAACTTGATAGCGATTCTACACAAGTAAAACTGACTTGTACAACAGTTATTGTGGAATTACAAATTGATGGCATATATGAAAGACAAGGATGGAGGGGTTCACATTCAATCGAAGGTTATACGCGGTTACCCAGACTTAGACGCGTCGAGGCTTATCGGATATCGCTTATCGCTTAATCGCTTATCGAATAAAATTTCCTAGAAACTTTCTTCCTCCAGTCTTGAAAAGTTCTGGTCGCATTGTCTCATTCTACTCCCCCATGGAGCTTCCATTTTTGTTCCTCTCTTCTCAATGATTTCAAGAGCGGTTCGAGTGCCGCGAATTTGCCTAGCATGCAGGTTCGGTCTAATAACGCAGCGCAGCAGCGCTAGGCTGAGCCTCCGACCAAGTCCGGTCCGTGAAGGTTTTGCCAAACGATTATATACATCCGAGATAGGGAATGCAAGAGATCACACGGCCGATCCTATCATCGCGAATTCAGATACTTCAAAAACAAGACCGAAAGAAGTGGAAGTGGAGGAAGAGCCAACGGAGTCACCAACAGAGTCACAAGAATCGACACCAACAACGAATAGCCCGTCCGCCTCCGAACCGCCTCCCGAGAACCCAGTTGATGATCAACAAGCAGTGTTGAGCGATCTGTTGAGCGAATGTTCACCACAACAGACAAAGCCAAACTATGGCATACTTGACCTACCCGAATTGTCTCGGAAGCAGTCATCGGACTCCGAGCAATTTGCTTTGGACGATCTTTTAAAACAGTCCTCAGCAACAACGACAACGACAACAACAACGAGACAAACCCCAGAATTCGGTGTGTCTGAGCTACCCGATCTTCAAGATGGAAGCGAAGAGTTTCAGGACGATCATGTGCCCTTGCCAAAGAAACGCTTCCGTGATACGCTCATGCATGACGAGTCCCTCGGGGTGTCTGCGTTGGGACGTCCAGCTGATGCCATCATCATCAACAATCCCAACAGAACACGAGTCGAGAGGCGAGCTCCAACAGTCATGGAAGTGGAAGCCATGGAGGATGCAAAGGTTGATTGGGAATGGTTGGCTCCTGGTGTGAATGTCGAGCCTGATACGGAAGAGATCATTGCCAACATCGAGGAACTCCGGCCCGAAAGCCATATTATACGGTTAGCAAATATCGACAGTTTGGTGGAGACTCTTTGCAGCGGATTCACAGTCACACAGTTGAAGGAATACCATAGGGTTCGCAAATCGGAGCCTAAGGATTCTGACTTTGTGGACTATCCTTGGATAAGCGAGAGTGTTCCCTGGAAATCCAAGAATTCAATTCAACCTCGTGGCAACGACAAGACCACAGTCGCTCAGAAGATTGTATTCGATAGGTGGAAGATTGAGGTGCAGGAGCACGTAGAGGATATTGGAAAGACAGTCGTCTGGATGAAACCTAACGTCTTCCCCTTTCTTACATGTTGGTGGTCCAAGACTCGAACAGCATGGTATAATTGCTGACAGATAACTACAGATGGCCCAAACAACATAGGCCGCTTGCTCTGGGAGCTGAGAAGGGATTTTATAGTTGGCGAAGACGAGAAGATAACATTGCATACCGCAGACTGTCGCCTCAACATCACGGCAAACAAATCGACCACATATGGTATCCTTGCCCATATCGACCAAGCAGTGCAAAGGATGAAATCCCGGATAATCGACATTGCCCCCTATTCTTCGCATCTTCGCCCTAGCCTCAATGCATCAGTGCTTAAGGAGCTGGGCCGGCTTACGGAGACGCACATCGAGCAATTGAAAGGGGGCAAAGGGGGCAAAGGAACTGTACGAAATTACCATCATCAACAAAACAGAATCACATGTTAATCATTACTAGCAATACGTTGTCTCTTGGATGCCTAAGCCTGACGAGGCCCCAACCAAGACAGAAGACCTTGCAGACACGGTATTCCGCTTACTCGTTGGCTGTGTCGCTCCAGGCTCCCATAGTGTCCTCCAGTGCATTCCCTCGCAAGATAAGGACGGAATCGGTGGTCAGCTTGTTCCATTTCAACTACAGGCTCGAGCCATGTCATGGAGGGACAGGCTTAACAATTGGCTAAGAGCTGTTGCTCCTATCGAAAAGTCCACACAAGAACCCTCGCCTTTGAACCTGGCAAAGTCAGCATCTCTGCCCGAGGTAAAGGCTGGAGTTGCGAGCAAAGATGTTACCACTGCAACCTTTGGTCATATTCTACGCCCAGAAAGCCTAACTGCTCATAAGGACAAACGCTGGCGCATCCTAGCTCCCCTCACTCCCCACCCTGCTGCTTTCTCTGCCCTAAAACCCGACGACAACCAACCGTTGAAAAAGTCCGCCACCATTGTTATGAACCTGGTTCCTCATTTAACTAATACGAATTGGAAGACGCAGTTGGGCAAAGACCCTGCGGTTTGCATTAGGATCCCCGTCCATCCTGACGCTGACCTTGCCAACTTCAAGATCCCGAGAGACATGACTGCCGAATGCTATGTTCCTTGGCACATCAACGACGTGCTACTGCCTGCCGAGGCTGTCGATGTCCGTCTCGAACACAGGCGCTCCTCTGTTCTAAAGGTCACCCCTGGTCTAAAGGACTTCCTTAAAACTTCACGGCTCAATCTCCTCGAGGGTGAGCTTCGAACGCCCAGCCAGGCCACGCTCTCTGTTCCAGGATCATGGCTGCAGGGCGATCGTACCAGCCACGGAAACACCAGGAGAAGAGACGTCCTATACGATTTCCGAGGTGCAGAAATCCATCAGATCGTCGAAATGCCATGGCGTGGCCACACACTACGCTACTCCAGCATCGAAGCTGGACAGCACGGCGGCCAACGTCAGGAAATCACACTCCAGGCCGGTGTGCCAAGCGAGGAGCCAGTCACTTTCCAGGGCGAGACACGAGAGAGCTTTTTACAGTTGGTTGAAGATATAGCCACTGGGAAATGCTTCTCCTGGTCAGAAGGCTACAAGTCCATTAAGAGTCGCCAGTTGGAGGATTACAGTTACGACTTGCCTGAGGAAGAGCTGACCGAGGATATCATCGTGGACAAGGACAAGTTCGACTGGCGCAGTCAGGTCACACAAGAAAAGAGGATGGAGCTGAAGAAAGAGAAGAAACAGCCTGGGCAACAACCACCCGAAGAAGACACTCTTGACGACATTGATGCAATGCTCGCGGCAGATGATGACCCTGCACTTGAGATGGAGCCCGAAAAAGAACAGTCTGTTCCTATCGTCGAAGGCGGAAACACATATGATCTGATGAAGTTCCTCGACGAGTACGCAAGCCCTAAAGCCTTTGTGGACGAGAACAACAACAAAGTCTACGGTATGGAAGCTGCCTCTCGTTACAACAGCACCTCAACGAGCGAGCTTGACGAGGGCGCACCCACAACACCTCAACGTCACGCCCTTGCAACCGAGAAAGATGAAGCACTTCAGAAAAAGTGGGATGTGCACTTCGCAGGAATTCCCGACGAGCCCGCCTCAACCCCCAAGGAATTAACAGAGGGCAAGTCAAGCAAACACACTCATTCGGGTCCCCAGAAGCCCAAGCGGGTGAGAACCAAGCCGGATAAATACAAGATGCACCTGAACCCACCCATGAGGATAAAGGTCCCCATGGAGGAACCCATGGAGGAACCCATGGAGGAACCCATATCGAAACCCCGGGCGAACCCCAAGGCGAAACCCAAGGCGAAACCCAAGGCGAAACCCAAGGCGAAACCCAAGGCAAAACCCAAGGAGGAGAAGCCCGTCGATCCGTTTACTGCTCAGTTCGCCGCTCGAGTAACAAAAGAGAACAGAGTCCGAGGCCCTGACGGAGTAGTTGGCTTCTTCGACACCCCTACACAGGAAGCTAGGAAAAAGGATAAGAAACGTAAAGGACACCAGTGGTGGAGGAAATAGGGCAACCGAACAGCGGCTCTCAGACGAGGGCGGAGGAGCATCCTACGACCGAAACGGGTTCAAGAGTGCGAGTATGGGCATTGGCGACCTGCCCTCTGTTTTCTGCTCCGCCATGTCTTGAGATGCAGCGAAGCAGAGGATATTGGTGTGTTACGGCTGGGACGAAGGTTGCAAGAGATAGCTTTGGATGGAGAAATGGAAGGAAAAGTCAATCTTGTATACTAGCATGTGTTTTATATGTAACACCATTCATCATTAGACGAGTAAATGTATAGAAAAGGGCATCATGTATTATTATGAGACACTGCAATACCGCCAGATCAAGCATCACTAGCTCACACACGCATAGTGAAAGTGAATGCCAAGGGCTGTGCCGAGGAATGGGCGCAATACACCATTCACAAGGTCGTCACCACGTCATTCAACATCACGGAAAGCTTCATTTGCTTCGACAGTCACATCACAATCATCATAGGGAACAAGAAAACTTTGCACGAATCACTTCTAGACTCTCTATTCTTTTTTGATTTGCACAACCTGAGATCCTGGCCTTTTTTTTTCCTTGCCTCTCATTATGTGCCCCCAGACAAAAGCCGAGTGCTCATGCCAACATGATCATTTCGTCGTAGAAGCGAGTACATCAGCCTTTGGGTGTGAGATCGAAGTCGTGAGATCCCACCAAAGGTTGTCATGTCAGAAATAAGTTGCTTATTTCTTGGCGGCCTTGGTAGCGGACTTGGTGACCTTGCCGGCACCACCAACGGACTTCTCGACGGCCTTGATGACACCGACGGCAACGGTCTGTCGCATGTCACGGACGGCGAAACGACCCAGAGGAGGGTAGTCAGTGAAAGCCTCGACACACATGGGCTTGGAGGGAACCATCTTGACGATGGCGGAGTCGCCAGACTTGATGAACTTGGGGGCGGACTCAGTAGCCTTACCGGTTCGGCGGTCGATCTTCTCCTGGATCTCGGCGAACTTGCAGGCAATGTGGGCAGTGTGGCAGTCAAGAACGGGAGCGTAACCAGCACCGACCTGACCGGGGTGGTTGAGGACAATGACCTGGGCGGTGAAAGAAGCGGCACCAGCGGGGGGGTCGTTCTTGGAGTCACCAGCGACGTTACCACGTCGGATGTCCTTGACGGAAACGTTCTTCACGTTGAAACCAACGTTGTCACCGGGCTGACCCTCAGTGAGCTGCTCGTGGTGCATCTCGACGGACTTGACTTCAGTGGTGACGTTGGAAGGAGCGAAGGTAACGACCATACCGGGCTTGATGACACCAGTCTCGATACGGCCGACGGGAACCGTTCCAATACCACCAATCTTGTAGACATCCTGAAGGGGAAGTCGGAGAGGCTTGTCAAGGGGACGCTTGGGGGGCTCGATGGAGTCAATGGCCTCGAGGAGGGTCTTGCCAGTGAGCTTGCCGGACTTGATCTCACGCTCCCAACCCTTGTACCAGGGGCAGTTGGTGGAGGGGGTCAGCATGTTGTCACCGTTGAAACCGGAGATGGGGACGAAAGCGACGGCCTTGGGGTTGTAGCCGACCTTCTTGATGAAAGAGGAGGTCTCCTTGATGATCTCCTGGTAACGGGCCTCAGACCACTTGGTGGTGTCCATCTTGTTGATGGCGACGATGAGGTTCTTGACACCAAGGGTGTAGGCAAGGAGAGCGTGCTCACGGGTCTGGCCATCCTTGGAGATACCAGCCTCGAACTCACCAGTACCGGCGGCAATGATGAGAATGGCGCAATCGGCCTGGGAAGTACCAGTGATCATGTTCTTGATGAAGTCACGGTGACCGGGAGCGTCTGGATGACATGTTAGCATGCGAGTGAGATGAAGGCAGTAAGTAGTGACAACATACCAATGACGGTGACATAGTAGCGGGGAGTCTCGAACTTCCAGAGAGCAATGTCGATGGTGATACCACGCTCACGCTCGGCCTTGAGCTTGTCAAGGACCCAGGCGTACTTGAAGGAACCCTTACCGAGCTCAGCGGCTTCCTGTTGTCCAATGGTTAGTAACTGATTGACACGTGATGATGCGCGCCCATGGATGGGTTGTGTGGGAACAGGGCAAGCGCGCTCGTCGCTCGAGTGGCGGGGTAGATACCCCACCAAAAAAAAATCACGGTCGCACCGCAAAATTTTTGGGTTCGAGCGAGCGAGCGGGGTAACAGACGCAGTTCGAGTCGTATGGGAGCGATTCGAAAGTGTAGTCGATGGGCAAAAGGGCGCGCGATCGAAGGGATATTGACTAACCTTCTCGAACTTCTCGATGGTTCGCTTGTCGATACCACCGCACTGGTAGATCAAGTGACCGGTCTGTCAAAGGATGTCAGCATGTCATGTTTCGAGGCATGCCCCGCCAGATCTGAGGCAGGGTTGACGAGTGCTGGTAAGCGAATCGTCGCGGGTAGTACTCACAGTGGTCGACTTGCCAGAGTCGACGTGGCCGATGACGACGACGTTAAGGTGAGTCTTCTCCTCCTTACCCATTTTGACGGTTGTGGATGGTTTGTGTGAAGATTTTTGATGTACGTGCTGTGAAGAGGTCAGCGGCCGAGGACGTGATGATGCGAGGAAAGCAGTAATGATCAAGAGTATCGCGAAAGAGACTTGCAATGAAGCAAAGTATCTTGTCGGTGTTCTTGATCAAAGCCTTGAAGGATTGCACATACAAATTCGCAGATCGGATGCTTGAACCGGGTATGCGAGACGAGGAGGGAAGAGAAGAAAAAAATTAACAGAGGTGGTGGGAGAGGGAGATTTAAAAGGCGAAGCAGAGGGAGGAGGGGTGGGGTGGTATAAAAGGCAGCTACGGCGGCGCGGGGCAACCAGCTTGGGAAACCCTAACAGAGAAGAGGTTTTTTTGTGGAGTCACGCCGGCCAACCACCGAGCTCCAAGGCATAATGACGGCGAGTGAGTAAAAGGTCTGATCAGACTCTCAGGAATGGATGGATCCATGGTACGAGAAGCAACAGATGGAGCTTGAAGAGTCAGAGGCAAGTCATTAAGAAAGAGAGTTCGAGATGTATTGTTTACTGTAGCTATCACTGGAGTATTTTCTGCATTTTGCTGCGTATTTTGAAGAGATGTTGCGATGCTGCTGGCGATTCTCAAGCAAGCAGTCAAGGCTGACATCTGGGCAAGCAAGCTGGACAAGTGCTGTGCAACACAAAGTGATGCGATGCTTTCAACAAACAGGCCTCGACACTCAAAGTAGCTCAATACACGATAGCTATAGTCTAGTGTGTTAGAGTGATCAAGAATACACAGTAGCGCCTCTGGCCGCTCCATCACCAGCAAAATCACCTCTCTATCGACCTGTTCCCGATATCTATCCCCCTCCAGAGCACCATCGTCAAAGGCGCCTACTTGTGTGGAGGTACATAGGATCTGTTAGGCGGGTACATGCGGGGCATGATTTTGCGATTCTTTCTTGTGCGCATCGTATCGCCGCCCAACAACAAAGAAAAATTTCTCACTACTGCCTGAAAAAAATTCAACCATGCTGGCGGTCGAGGCTCGGTGGGTTCCATCCCTTCCAAACCTCTACGGCATGTATGTGGTGGATGCCCGGGCGCGCGCGTCCCAAAATTGTCTGGGGCATGTAGCCTGTGGCCTGCTACGAGACGAGCCTGGGACTCTTCTGCCCAATGCACCCGGCAGCATCTTGGAATTTTTTTCTGCCCCTCATTTTGCGTCTGTCAGCCCAACGTAACCACGGCGTGAGTCACTGAATAAGTAGGTAGGTAGGTAATCTTGCTACTCTATCTTAATTTTTATGCTTGATGACTGTGTCAGGTATAATAGAATTTGCAGCTTTTGCTCAGGCCGACCGTCCGAATGACTCTCTGTTGACTCTGCTATCTCTTGGACGAACCTTCGATCATCGAGAGGGAGGAGCCCGGAGCTTCAGAATTGCCCCTCCTCTCTGCTCAAACTCCCTGCACGAATCAACGTCATGCTCCACTGATTCTTTTAGCGCCTGCCTGAGTGGGTTGCCACCGCCGCTACGCGACCAGTGCATGGAAGATCTGGCCTTGGCTATGCCTAGGATGTCCCGTCGCTGTTGTGATGTGGCAGGGTGGTCAAACAGCCAGTTAATTTGATTGTTGTTGCATATCAAAAATTTTCAAGCTGGAGGGGTAATTTTATGAACAACAATATGTAGGTACCTAGGTAAGCTATCATGATACAATATCAGGTAAATTATGTTCTGAGAACCCATCAAATAAATACCAGATTTGATATCGTAAATCAATGCCTATAATCTCCGCTCATTGTTGCATTTTCTCGTCTTGGTCTTGCGCCCGTGTCTCAGCCAGCTGTGGTTTACTCGCCTTCTGCCCCTCCCCCTCCTTGCGATAGCCCCTCCACCAGAGTCCAATCCAAGCAAAGGCTGGGATCATGGCCTCTGAGGAAACAGAGTGCGCGCCAGAGCAGAAAAACACAACAAGGAGGGGCAAAAAAACTCATGTCCAGCCACGGTGGAGTTCACACGAAGCGCAGCTGCAGCTCACCTTGATCTGTCGTCGGATGGTCGCACTCTCAGTGGAGGCCAAGATGACAATTTCCTGAAGCTTCAGTGCAACATCAGTTTTTTTCTTCAGAGGATTGATAAAACTGGCGACTTTAATATCTTGAGCCGTTGAGCAATTGCCAGGTTGGCAACAGAGTTAGGATTGCTGCAGCTAAAGCTGTAGCCAAAGTTTCACCCTGATGACTCCTCTAACGCCAACTATCACACTTTATTGCTCCATGAAAGTCATGATAGGCTGTTGCTTCCTTGTTCTCATAAAATTCCATGCGGTCCAGAATGATACTGTATGTTTATCTTTTGAGGCCTTTCATCACGCAGCCGAACCCGATAGTCCCACAATTCGATATTTTGTAGGATGGTGTCGAGAGAGACTGCTACCGGAACCCGTGGAGTCATGTTGGAACAAAAAAAAGGCTACGCTCTAGTCAGATGTTCTAATCATCTCGCACATTTTCCCGGAACTCGAGACCAGACACGCTTGAATCAAGAAGCCAATACATATCAAAATATCAGATAGACAATGTCAAAAGCTCAACTAGCCGCCCGATCATAGAGCTCATGCGACGTCGCGGCACAGTCCACTCCAGTCTCTGACAGCTCCAAGAAGACTGTTTCTCTTATTCAGTCCATAAATACCCGCATCCCTCGTAGCTTGATTGGATGACTTTGACTTGTAGATAGACCAGTCTATACCTTGCATCGTAGATAGAAGCCAGGTTCGACTAGCTGGTAATGGCAATGCCTGGTTTCTGCGCTCTGGTTTATACCTAGGACATGCCACTCATGACTCTACCGAAATGAGTACGGGATCATATATGAGAGTGTTGCATTCGGTCTATTTACCTCTTTATTATGTCTTGGATATCAACAAGAAAAGAGTTGATTGCACTTGGTTATGGCTCAGTGCCCCTTATATTGGTCGCCTAGAGGATCATGTCGACAGCTGTTTCAGTTGCACAAACCCTGCGTAGAATATGATGGAATCCGTATGGTGCCATATGCTAGCTTCATAAATGTCATAGTATTCATTGGCCTCCGAAGAACATGGCGCCATGTGTAAGCGAAACCCTTGAGAACTTTACCAAGAAATGACTTGAGCCGTGGCAGAGGGTCTACATTACCCCCGGGCTCGAGCCAACGGGTAGTCTCCCAGTAAGGTTTGGAAGGTTTTCCTCTTCTATTGTTAGTTGTCTAGGTGAATTCAGCGGCTTGGAACCGTTTAGAATGGACAGTTGTTTCCAAGCACGTTTAAGAGAGCTGATACGGACATGGTTCTTTTTGAGCAATCCAAGACCCAGTCAAACATACAGCCTCGACAGTCACTAAAAGTTGGCAAAGTCGGACACATACCCAATGCTTTGCTCCAACGAGACCGATAGTTTGCCTGTCGCTAAATTGGATACACGGGACCTACTGGGGCATTTTCCTTGAGCCATCCATGAGAGGAAGAGGGTTAGGTTATGTCCTAGTATATATGGTGGTCAACTCGCCGTGATCTTGACCTGCTGCGTCCCACTTCGCCAGGGCACTGGTCCTACCTCAGCCCAGCGGAGCCATGGATGCCAAACCGCCAAAAATCCATATAAAGTCGAGGTCCCCCTGGCCTGTGTTACACACGGTTGTCCAAATCGACCGCCACAGCCTTATTACAGCATATCCCAACTCACCAATTCTCGTCGGAAAAGTTGAGGCCGACGATATGGAGTGTCTTGATTGACCATTCAGATATTGAAAAAAGTTCCTCTTTGGCCAAGTACCGACCCTCCAAGCGTATGCGGCCTCGAGCCTCCTCGACACAACGAAACCACGATATTACCACAACGCAGAACAATCAGTCATTTCCAGCCGAGCAGTAACAATTACAGTACCGATTATCCGAAAATTACTGTCTTATCCTTGCTCTAGCTATCCAACCATTTCGCAATGCCCCCGCCTGCACTCTCCCGTCCGTGGCTCTGCAGCAACCCGCGCCAACATCCTGCCACTGCCAATAGCCGCCCACGTTTTCAACAGGATATAGACCATAACAACAAGTCCCTTTCCAACAAATAATAACCAAGATCTCCTCGTGGTCTAACGGTTAAGAAGAACGAAGGCCCGTATAGAGTAATAGTAACTCGTTGGACTCCTATATCAGTATAGGTGATAGCCAAGGATCCTGGTGCAAATCCGGGTGCGGGTGATATTTTTTGCACTTTTTGACCTTTTACTTATTTTTCAGACTGTACAAGGCTTGCTGGAAACCGTGGTTTTCATGCTTGAGACGGGGTTCGAACCACCTCTTGCTGTGGCTTTATGTCCTCGGTAAGGTGGTCGGTCTTTTGAACTCGTACCTAGGTTGAAGCCTTCATTTCACCTTGAATCGTCGAGTCTTCTCGGTAGCACGCACACCCATCGTAGTAAGAGTAAACTAGAAACAAAACTAACACCGGTTATAAAATGCCAAAGGTACACTACCCATATGCTACAATTATCTATAAGCGCAGTTACTATGTCCAGTCAAGTCCAGCTCAACCACGTCCCTCTGTAATATACACATCTCCTACATCACTTCATGCATCATCTATACAGTCCTCACTGGGTCCTAGCCTCTACCTTCTTACCCTTGGTCGCCATTCCCTTGGGCGTCTTCAGTCCTCCAAAAACCGCCGCAGCGACAACAGCAATGCCTGTTGCGCCCATGCCATATGCCACCTCTCGGCCAGCCCACCAGTACACACTCGTGAACAGAATAGGTCCCAGACCTCGACCAAGCTGACCCCAGCTTCGTAGCATACCAAGCTTGTTTCCCCGCTCATCCTCACGAGCCTCGAAGCTGCTCAGTGCGTTCAAGCCGGTGACCACGGTGGCAGATGTAACTGCCAGGCACGTCGCGGCGAGGTACAGGCCACCGATTGTGTTGACCTGTCCAAGAAGTACGAAAGACGCAAGGCATGCTAATGTTCCGATTCGAACGGACATCAGGGGCGGGAGGCGTCGTGTAACGCCGCCCTGGAGGATGGATGCTACAAGACCAACGTAACCCAAAAGACGACCATTCTTGCCAGAGGTAAACGAGAAGAGCTCGTATGTCATAAAAGACAGCGAGCTCTCCATGCCGGAGAAGAAAAGTAGGAAGACAAAGTGGATGGCGTTCAGGAGGAAGTGAGAGTTGGTCCTCTCAATCGTCTTGGGCGCAGTCTTCTTCTTTCCATCATCCTTGGTATGACCACCTCGCAGAGAAGGCAACGTCTCAGGAAGACTGAAGTACAGATACAGAGTCTCCACGACAATCAGCGCCAGACTGAATCCCGCGGCCGCCGCAAAGGGGTTCTCGGTAAACGTCGAGAACGTGCTGAGCCAAGCGCCAAGTCCAGGGCCGAAGGTGAAGGCGATGGAAAAGCACGCACCGATCAAAGCCATTGTCGCGCCACGAGACGATTCATCCGAGATATCGCTCGCCATGGCGGTGGCAAGCTGGACATTGCCCTCTGATAATCCTCCCACTACACGGCTGGCAATGAAGGTTCGGAAATCGACGGCAGCAACCCAGAGTAGCACGGAGAGGATGTTGCCGCACATGGAGGCAAGGAGAGCTTTTCGACGGCCATACCGATCGGAAAGGGCGCCAATAAGTGGAGATGCAACGGCCTGGAGAAGTCTAAATACAGAATCAGATTGTCAGCTTGCGCCTCCATGTATGTTGGTGGGCATGGTAGGTGGACGCACGAGAACAGAGAGCCGAGAGCTCCGCCTAACAGTACAATATCATGTCGCGACTCGATCGGACGAGAGAAGGAGGCCTTGTATCGGTGGAGGCCTGATAAGACAGTCTGGAGGAGAGTTTGAGGTCCATCATGGTCGATTGGCTCTTGACCTTCGCGATCGCGGTAGAACTCGAGAAGTTTGGGGAACAGTGGGAGGATGAAGGTGAAGGAGATCTATAGACTTCATTAGCGGGTGAAATAAGACAATATCTTGCGACATACCAGATCAAGGAGTAGCGAAACAGCAATGACCCTTAGGACTCGCTTCCTCGCGGCGGGATCGAAAGTAGACATTGACGCTGAGGACAGATGGATGATACAAAGGAATAGGACAGATATTGAGATGCAAACGGATATGACAAGAAAGAACGAATACAACAATTATATAGCCAGTGAAAGAAAGAAAAGGAAAACTGTCAAAAGGCCGAAGAAAGAATCTCAGGAGACAGTGGACACTTGCTCGTCTGACGGCATCTGATATCGGAATAGAAAACGTGGTGGTTTGGTGGCTGCTTGCTTCGGCTAATCTGGAATAGAAATAGCTGCGTCACCACCAGAAATGGATGGATTGGATGCCCGTCTCAGGTCCGTGGCATGCGATACCCCCTGTAATCTAGGGGGCCGTCACTGCAACCTGTTGACGGCAGAACTCCACAGGCCTTCTTGATGATTGCTAATCCTTCAGGTGTCAGCGGCAGTGCCGCGGGTGTTTCAATACGGGGATCGACATGTTTATATTACAGAGTCACATTCACAAGAAGCTGAAAATGATGTTTTGTTATAATCGATATTTGAATTTTTATTCTTTTTTTGGTTGTGATTTTGTCGAATCTGGTATTTTTTTGGTAAAGGGGTATTTGGTATGATTTTTGTTTGCCCGATTCTCCTATCCAACCAGTTCCCTGGCCTTCAACTGAGGAAAAGTGGCACAGTTCTGTATCTCATGATCCTTCCGGATTGTGTTCGTAAAATATCGTATTTATCATGACAAAGAAGATCAACCTCTTGTCCGTGCGCCTGCATTGGCTGTTGAAAATTCGGTATTCATGTGAAAGTGCTGCATCTATGCTCAACACAGATTTTGAAGCCTTCCAATAATCAACCTCTTCTCCAAAACACGGTAACATAAAGCCAAAAGGCTGTCAGAAGCAATGCAAAACATAAAACACAAGACATAGAAAAAGGCACGTGTTGTGCCGTATCGTCCAACATCGAACATGAAAGTCATATAGCTTTCTTGTGACATGATATCATACTTCTTCCAACATATAAACTCGTTTCCATAACGTTTCATAAACAGAAAGGCGTAAAAGGTACTGGGTATCGAAAAGCAGAGCGGGGTAAAAGTCAAAGACGAGCAAAGCAAAGATATCTGTACCTCAATATAAGAGTGAAGAGTTTAACTTCACTTAGTAGGCTTCAAAAACGAAGCGGAAACCCTCAGATCCCTTGTAGGGAATAGGCATGAAGTAGTCGGCGTCAATCTCGCAGTCTCGGACTCGAGTCTCGAAAATGCTAAGATAGCCAACATCGCCAAAGCGTTGGTCACCATCATCGCTGCCATACACAACGCCACCACTTCCCCATCTGCGGAAGAGCTTGGCGAGTGTAAGGTAAAGCTCGGCGTGGGCTAGAGCCATGCCAAGGCAGATGCGGGAACCAGAGCAGAAGATGTCAAGGTACTTGTCGAGTCGCTCTCCATCTTCGACCCAGCGCTCAGGATGGAAACCGCGAGCGTCGTAAAAGATGCTCTCATCCATAACAGTCTTATAAGGGCTCATGCCGACGATGGATCCTGCAGGTAGGTTCCACTCTTCACCGTTCTCGCGATCATGGTAGACAAGGGCCTCATCTGGAGCAACACGTGCGAGACGGCTGCTGGTTCCGATACCAAGACGAAGAGCTTCCTTGACAACTCCGCGAAGGTAAGGTAGTCTCTCTAGTCGTGAAAGAGGGACGGTCTCGTAAGCGTCAGGAATAGCATCGAAGAGCTCGTCGCGAAGCTTGCGAAGAGTCTCGGGGCGGTTCAGAAGGTGGAACGTAGCAAGAGACATCGCCCACGATGTAGTAAGAGTGCCACCTTGAACGGTGATTTGGCTTTCCTGTGCTTGGCGAGATGCATTCTTCTCACGAGTGGTACGAGATTTGGTGGAGAGCATCGTAGGGTGACCTCCATCCATCATCCACTTGCCGGTACTCTGAGGGGGGTCGATGCTGTGAATCTGCTCCAGAATGTCGTTCTTCATCTTCAAGAAACCACCCCATCCAGGCATGCATCGGTTTGAGATTGACTCGGGCAGAGCATTGACAAGAGTGAGGACCCAATCGAGCTGCTGCACGCAAGGTCCCATATGAGTACCGATGAGAAGGTCGTTGGTGACTTCAGCGCCGAAGTCGGGCTTCTCGACAAGGTGGTCGCTTCGAGCAAAAGCATACTCGTTGATGACGTCTAACATAACATGTTAGAGTTGTGTATAAGTATAGAGGTAGTTTGAACTCACCATTGGTAAAGGCCGAGTAGGGATACATGACATCAAGAGGTTGTCCGTGGGACACCTCGGCGTAGTTCATAAACGCATCCAGAAGAGCTTCCACTCTCTCCTCGATCACCGGCTGCAGTTTGCGCACAGTCTGAGTTGAGTGGAAAGGGTTCAGCGCACTTCGCCGCAACTTCTTGTGAAGGCTGTGGTCGATGGCAGCAAGAGAGCCTTCTGTCGCAGTCGTGGGAGCTGCGATGGCGGTTGGGTGAGGAACTCGTGTACGAGGGGCGCCAGACTAATGTGATATTAGTTACTGTCTATCTAGATATATATGGGCACATAGAATGCTATGCTAAGCTCACCTGTTGGGTGTAGAAAGTCCACTTATCCCGACGTCGGCTAGGTCCAGTGTAGAGCTCTGAGAAGAAATCAGGGTCTCCAACGTGGACCTCCCATGGGTTGATGCGAACGATGGGGCCGTATTGTTCGTGCATATCGATGATCTTGTAGGTGTATTGTCCCCCTAGGACAAAATCATAGTAGAACTCATAGTATTGAGTCAAGGCAGCCAGCTTGGGACCGGGGATATGGGCCAGAGGACTGAGCCAGAGTCTCCAAATCACTAGCTGGACGACATAGATGAGCCAGATGCCTGCAAGCAAGCATCCGGACTGCTGCCAGGTGAGGGCAGCAATGGTCTCTTGGACCGCCATGAAGGTATTAGAAGCCATTCATGAGCGACTCGCCCTAGTAGGACGGTATTGTCATTGAAGGAAGTTGAAGATCAGATGTGAATTGCTGGAGTGGCCATGGGCTCTCCAGGCTGCGGATGCAGAAGCCTTTGGGGAAGAGGAGGAGATCTCTTGTCAGAAGCAAGCGAGGTGCTGCTGCATTTGTATTTCAAGCATGAGCATGGTCATGCCTTCACCGCATGGACTCTCAGACATCTGGAACAGTCGTAGCGGATGGGCTGGGAAGACGGGGAATCCTCTCCCGGGTGCGCGAGCGGGCCGCGTGGAGAAGACTTTCAGGCGGTGAACAGCAATTCGGGGACTGACTTGCAGGGGCATGGCCAGCTGTCACCGCAAGTGCTGTACAAATCGTTGGACAATTGGACTCGTGCTTCGACCTAACAGTCGTGGTCACCTCCTCAAGCCAATGGGTGGTGCAGCCATCGGCCGGGGGAGCTTGCCAGCATCGTCAACGCTTGTCTTTTTAGGGAAGATCCATTGGGCAGCTAGACATCAGAGAGGGAGGATCATGAACGATTTTTGTTCCAGATTGGTTATTCAGGGGTCGAATGGGTGAGGTGTTTATTTTCTATTTTCCTAACTGGACTTTTCAGGACTGAGAGGTTGGTGGTTGAAGGCAAAAAGGTATGGATCTCGTGAGAGGTTGGAAGTTGGTGGTTGGTGGTGACAAGGGCAAACATTGGCTGGCCGTGATGGATGGAAGGGATGAAATGGTGTCGTTGATCGGCTGCATCCGAGCTAATAATAATCACAGTACATACTACATACATACAGATGCTGCACATTGACAAAAAGTGGGAGATGAGACGATCAACAACACAGAGATAATACCCCATAATAAATGTTTGAAGTCTGGCAGCACGCAAGTGCACACGGGCCTTTACACGGCATATGTCGGGGCCTAAGATATCACTTGCATGCAGATTTGACAACCGCAAATTGGCATATCATTGGCATTGGCATTGTTAGGCATTCAATTATGGCACCTTGTACAGCAAAGTGAAAATTTTTTGCATTTTTCCCCATCATCACCACGCAGCGCCGTGAATGTGCATATCCACTGATACCCCTCACAAGGTCTGAATACCCTCAATTGCCAGCACGATACCCTAGAGCTGCCCCTCTTCAATCTCACTCCATGATCTGCTTCCCTGGACAACTCGGAGATACTCTAGCCTAAAAGCACGACAACGCTGAAACGGACAAGTAGTCGTCTGTCTGAGAGGTGCCGGCAAATCGAATCCTTGCGTGGGTCTCAGTCTGGTACGAGAATGCCGGTTGTGTCAGGCCATACTGAAGCCATTCGACGATGTTACACCGCACAATGTGATGCTGCTCTGGAAACAACAATTGTCCACTTTTAAACCTCCGAAAACCACCGTACCAGTAATCTGATGCCAACAATTGCGGCATGAGATAGCTTCATTCTACGCCTGCAAACATCACTGGCAAAGATGGTGATTAATCATAAGCCGGCCCATATCATACCATTGACGTGTTTGAACCTCAAGCAGCATGTCGTGATGCTTGTCATCTAGATGTGAAAACTCTGAAAGCTCTGAAAACTCTGACAGGCAGGCAGACAGCCAGTCAGACAGCCAGACAAACAGCCAGACTACTCAGTCTGGTGCATGTCCTCGCATCTTGTCATCCAGATTGAAGCTCAAACTGCAGACCATGACAATGTCCCGTTCCATGGTGGATGCCTCATCATCCGTGCACCTCGACGAGGCACGACCAGATACTGAACCGAGACTAGATTATCTAGATAATGATCATGTCACTCACTCAACTGCTACCCTCCAGATGTGGATGCTGCATCTGATCTCATGCATCAACCAAAGACGCCGGCAGGCAGACACGGGATCGAGGAGAGAGGGTGACTTACTTAACAGTACTTACCTACCTGGGTAACTCACATATAAATGGGGTTTGATTTTGACATCCCGCGTTGATTACTGTACATAGGGACTGGACTCCACCCCCACACAGAATCCGGGGTAATTGAGTCCAGTTTCTTATTAGTCCCGATATAAAGCACCTGCTTTACTGTACATATGTAGCTGAAATAGATAAGAGTTGCGCCCCCCTCCATTGTAAATATTGTCTCGTCCGTGACGTCTCTGCAGTTTCTTAGACTGCGGCAGTTTCCGCGTCATCAGACTTCCCCCGCGCCAACTCACATCCATCACATGAATATCAACTCTACCGAACCTCATAGCCACAGCCGCTGGACGGACCTTCAGCTAGTCAAATAGCGGCAGCTCTTAACAGCTTCAACGGGAGCTTGCATTTCTAGACCGTTTCACGGGGCTTTTGGCTTCTATTGAAACAAACGACACATGCTGGAGAGAAGAGACGAGAAGTGTTGCTCGTTGCTTTGTCTAGAATCATCCGGCGCCACGGATAAACGGGTTTCAGATTCATCGATCGTCAACCCTCACCCAGCTGTCCCGTTCTCTCCCTTGACAACCCTTCGTATTTCTCATTCCATCGTCGATCAATCCTATTGCCACTGTCATCGTCATTCCACTCTCCCTCTGATGGCTTGTGCGTTGTGCGCCATCAAGGAAAATTAAGTCATTCCCTGCTGATCTTGTTGATCCGAATATTTCTCAAGCGAGAGAGATGAGATGAGAAGAGAAGACAGCAAATTTTCTCGGAGCGAATGACACGATGCATGGGGCTGAAATGCTTCATCTGGGATATCCTGGGTAACCTGCAGTTAGCCTCTTCTAACATCGTCCGTTGCCAAGGTTCCACAAGATCCCACACTCATCTCCACCAACCCAGCGAAATGGTTCGAGATCACGATGCTAATACTGTAGGGCTGCGCCATGCAAGAACGTTTCTGCCGCCCGGCAATAGTTCACAAAACGGCTGCGCTATTGAAGTCAAAAGAACCGTTGTCGTGCAGGTAGTTCAACGGGTCCGTCGCCAAGCGAAGTGTGGATGGTGGTATTCCAAGTCATATTATAATAGGTAAGGTATCAATTATTAAGTTTGATCCTGAGACCAAGACGCACTCATATGTACGTTCATATCTATAGCCATTTATGTTACCAATTCCTCCTCTTCTGATATAGATCATTATCCCGACCTGAGTATCCCGTCTATTACTTTTCCGAACCGTTCCAAAGCAGAAGAAAGCAAAACTCCACAAGCTCCGTCATCCCATGAATTCCGTGTACTTCGATCGGCGGTCGATATCATCATCGCTAAAACAGTGTGCAGTTTATGCAGGCATGTTATGTTGTTGTTGGGTGGTTGTTGTTTTACAGCGTGACTCTGAGAGGGGGGTTAGTGGTCATGAATGGAAGAAGTCTTGGGCGTGAGAGTACTGACCCAAGGTCCGCTAGCTCATAACAGAGGGTATCGCAAAGCTTGCATCGTCTATTGCTGGGAGACGAGCTGAGGGCACTTTCCAGACTTGGGAGGCTTGGGGCAGTTGGGCTTTATAACGCCAGTGGTGTCGTAAGGTCCGCGAGGCATGTTGAAGGTGTTGGTTTGGTTTGGTTTGTTGAGGTTTGTTGAGTTGAGTTGAGGTATCGTAGAGGGGTTCGTTGTCCCAGAAGTCTAGGCAATATGTTTGGCTGGTTTGGTTGATGAGGCGATAGAGTGGTTGTGAGTTGTGTGCAAAGCAGAGCAGCAGCAGCGAAGAATGGCAGAGCAGTGCAAGGCAGAGGCAGAGTCAGAGAGACAGGAATCCAAGGGCACAAACAAACAACTGAAGTTGATATTGTTGGAAGAAAACCAATGAAAGGGATACTGATCACGAAATCCAGAAATTATGTCGGGGACCATTTGTCTTAAATTTCTTTCTGGAGACTACCCCCCGTGAAATTTGTTGGAGGCTCGCGTGGCTTTCTAACGCACCGATACTTCAGTCTGGTCATTAACCTGGCGGTCAGCGCACCAACACCCCTGATGGTTAACTTCCAAATACCCCCCTGTGCCTGTCTGTGTTTACGGTTACTAGGATCGGCAGGGGCCGTGAGCCGTGAGCCTCTAGGTATTAGCACTGGCGCTGGCCTGGCACTTGGACAACTCAAGTTTCTGGGGCCCTGAAGCTAACTACTACTGTAGGTTACTACCTACTAGGAGACGGATGGATGTGGCAATTTGTTTGCATCGGGAGGTTGAGTTCATTGTTTGTGGCGTTCTGTCTATAATCTACCTAACTAACCACCGACCTCCCAGTTGAAAAAAAAGAAAACCTCAGTCTCGGAGGAGAAAACACACCCGTTTGCAGGAATTGACAAACGCAGGGCGAGCGAGATGAACCAGATCAAGGGCGTTTGTTTGATATGTATGGACCAGGCAGGGGTCTCTCAACCTGAAGGGATGATGGCAGAACAGAGTGGCAGCAGTGGCTACATACAGCACTCCGTACATACATACAGCACCTACCAGCGCAGGAGACCTGTGGGGAATACTAAAAGAGCGGCTTTACTGACCAGGATAAGGCTTGCTAGCAACTGGGGGCTTCTATTCCAAACGGAATTCTAGAAGAGAATTGGGCTGCTGGGTCAAGAGTTCGCTAAATCGTTGGGGTGCAAGGGGAGGGAAAGCAAAAAAGGACGACCAGGAAAAAAAGAAAGGGAAAAACAAAAGGAAAAAAAGGGACGGTGAGCGATTCAGCTATGATGGCATTTCTCGGTGTGGCATTATGACAAGTCGCTGTCGTTGTCATTGATTCAGACGACACATCAATTCTCGCTGAGACAAGATCAGAAACAGGGAGACAACAAAGCACCAAAAACTTTAATTATTTATTAATTACTAGTGACTAACACAAAATCAAAAACATTGATTCAAACAAAAAAAGCAATACTTGATCGAAAATCATCAATGTTTCTACGGATATCTACTGAGAAAGATACTGACCTGTAGCAGCGTATTCGCTCGCACCTCTCGTCATCCCATGTCATACCACACCGACAGCTGCTGCACGAGAGCGTCAAGTACACGTCTCCCCGGTTCTTCAGGCCGTGGTGCATCGTTTTGGACTCCCAATGTAAGTGAAGTGACGTCTGCTGTCCACCGCTTCGGGTAGGCCCTAGGCCTTAGCTGGGCTGGACTATCAAAAAGTCTCCATCCGTCCAGCTCAAAAGGCCATGTTCATGTTTGATGTTGCAGGTTATCGTGTAATTGATGTGATGCGATGCGATGCTACATACAGACAGCTACGTACATAAGTTACAACTAACTAGCTGCAATACAAGGCCCCTTTCTCCCATCGTCCAGCCAATATCCTTCGCACGAGCCAGTTCATTTCCCGGACTACAGTACCTACGCTCATGGCCACGTTATGATTCAAGACCGGGGGCTGTTTGTTCTTCCTGACACTAAGAAAGGTCCAGCCGCCTGTCACAGCCAGCCCTGCCCAGATGAGTGAGTGAGCCAACCGGCTAATGGCCATCTGGAGTTTAGTTTGGAGGAGTTCCCACAACCCGTTGCAATGCGTTGCCGTTGGTGCGATGCGATGCCTGTCCGCCTCCTTGTTGCTTAACCCATCCTGCCCTGCCCTGCCATCCCATCCCATCCCAGGTCCACGGTCCCGTGCCTCCTCTGCCGATCGCTCGGATACTGTTCTTGAAGTTCCGGGGATCAGTTAGGGATTGTCTAAGTGGCGAGGGGGATTTCCCGAGTACGGCATAAGGTGAAAGGAGTGAAGCTGGCATGGCGAGTAGTATGGGTATCCATCCATATGGGTATGGGTAAGGTATGTATTATTCTTCCGACATATGACAGGTTTGGGGGCAAACAACTGCGACACGTCAAGGTTGATCATCTGGGGCCAGGCCATCCTCTTACATGCGAGCCGCAGGTTGACAACGCATGTCAGTTTTGTCATATCGACTTAACAGTTTGTTAGGCCGTTCAACAATAAAAGTTTGAAGTTTGTCATATTGGCGATGTCACTGATAATAGCAGCAATTTGAACAGACACATGGACAAGGGTAGAGGAAATACGAACAGCTTTTTCCAAACGGCGCTCGTCGATGAAGAAGGTCTGAGGGCTTGAGGTCGCCAATCGGAGTGCGTTCCACGAGGTCGGTCCTGTCCTAGTCTCTTTGGAATTCCGGATCCTAAACAACATCTCCTTTTTTCCCTTTTTTTCATCTTCCCACCCACCTCAACCTAGACCTTGACCCAGCTGGACCTGAATGACCTGGACCAGGACTGCTGTGGGTTCCTTATTTCATTCCACGGTACGGTACATGGAACCGAAAAAGTCAGATCACCCACGGTGGTGGCGCTCCTTTCTCGATACAGTATCCGTACATAAAGTGTGCTGGGCCGTTGGAAGGGTACCCCTGCTCGCCATGCGATACAGGCAAATCTGAATGTGGTTTGGGGTTCGACAGATGCCGTGCAAGTGCCGCCGCATCAAATAATAATAATGGATATTAGGGGCGTGCGGTTTGCAAGGTCGACCGCTTCGCTGTGTAAGTCAAACTCGTTGGCAACCAACGTATGTATGTATGTACAGACACGCTGTCTAGCACGAGTTGAGCCCAAGTTGCCCAACCCAAGTCCCAAGCTTGCCCGGGCGCAGGGATCCCATTCCCCGTGGCCCCCGGACGGCGGCAGCGTCAGACTCAGAACCGTGGCTCCGGTGCCGATGAGCTAGAGCTAGCTTCTGTTTTTTGCTTCTTCTGTTTCTGTTGCCGCCGCCGGCAGAATTACCTACAGGGTTTCAGGCTGATCGAAACCACCACCTGCAAGGTCAATCATGAGGTCAAGGGAAATTTTGTGTGCCAGTGAGACTCTGGATAGGGCTTGGAAGCCCGAGATGGAGTATAACCCCCCATGACAGATGGATTATGCAACGCAGACCGCCTATTATCTGGGCTCTACGTACCGGCCGAGATGTCAGATTGGACGAGATCCGCTTTGGACAACGAGGCTCGTGAGGGAGCATGGTTGCTGTGGCCTGTGGGTTGTTCTGCCGTTGGGTTACAGTTCCAGAATATTTCCCAACAAGTAAACCCTGCCAGCTGATGATGTTGCACTGACCGACGGTGTAACGGGAGACGACATGTAAGGTAGAAAATAGGAGTTTTGTCAGTCATATGCGCTGAGAGATGAAACGAGTCGAGAATGATGAGTCGTCTTTGCGCGTTGTGGGTAGATGATGTTTCAATGCCAGGACACCGCCTCGATAATAGACAGCCTCTGATCAATACCCCCGGGTATGAGCAGTCCTGTAAGGGACACTCACTTGGCTATGAGATCTCAACTGAAATGTGATCGTTCTCCATCGATGAGGCTGCAGAGGAGCATTTCATACCAACCACTGGCATCCACGCCTACTTCAGCTTACAGCATTCCCTGCTGTAGCTCTGTTTCAGAGCATGAACAAAACGAATCACATTCATGTTTCTCAGAGTGACATTCATGCTGGCCAACTTGCTCATACATAAACTCAAGGGTCCAAGTCAGGTTCATGCTATCTCTGCACCAACCATGCATAGTGCTACGTACGAGATCTACCAGCCAAAAAGCAATGTGCGTGCATGAGCAGCAAACATCTGACAGCCTATCGTATCAAAGGTCCCTGTCACACTTTGTGCTAAGATGACTCGCAAGGTTTTGATGCTTTGGGTTTGCAAACGGATACGGTGCTTCCGAAAGGTTTGTATAAGAGTTTGGAGATTGTATCAGGGGAATTTGATATCTATCAGCGGATACCAACCTCTTGTGTCGCCGGATGTCTATCCGAACAAACGCGAGTCAAAGGCTCAAACTACAGCCCAGCTATCTATAGTACCTACATACTGTATGTACTACGCAACTCCACCACTAACTACCTAGACTATCAAACTACTCGACAACTAGAAGTCTATCGGAACGTCACTCGTGCCAATTTAAGAAATGAATAGCTTCAATAGCTATTCTTGTATTCATCTTCAAGCCACACATATCAAAATGACGGTCTTTGTCCTTCACGTGACCTTTAATAACTAACTTCCAGATGCGTTTAGCGTTCATTCAGCTCAGGGCCTGCAGGACCTGACCCCATCTGAAGCTTAAACTTAACGCGCTCCATCATGAAATAGCTTCGTTCGCATTGACCTCCGCTCTCTACGTAACTGCGCGCACTGCTTACTCGATATTATCCATACTATTCACACAATTGCGATTCTTCTCCTGAGATGCCTGCCTGTCACGGCTGCCGAGTACGCAAGGTCAAATGCGATGACGGAAACCCCTGCTCGCCGTGTCGCCAATTTGATGTGCAATGCATCAGATCCACTGCCCCTAAGAAGCGTCAGAACCCAAAGCGCGGCCGTCTTGTAGCCCAGGCCAGAGAAGCCAACCTCCAGCACCAACAGCAGACGGCTATATCGCCAAGCACTTCTGTCTCTCCCTCGGCAGTTCACTCGACGCCTCATGCGGCTAGTGAGTGGCATCCAGGGAGCAGCCCTGGCTCAGCGTCAGGGCTCTACTCACCGAACTCTGAAGCCTACACCGCGGGATTCTTTCACGCCTTGCTCCCTGAGTTCGAGAAGGTGGTTTACCCGTTCAGTCCTGCTATTACTCCCGATGATATTGTCAGGTCAATATCTTTGATGCATCGTAACTTCGAGGATGCGGCTCTGGTATACGCCTTTGCAGCTGTCACTACCTTTCTCTCACAAACCGCGGACAACTCACATGGCAGTGTAGCGGCACAAATAAACAACCTGGTATATCACAGTCTTGAGGCGCACCATCGTGCTGGTATTGGTTCCCATGGCCCTGGACGCGTAGATGAGGTGCTGCCTCACAGCATCAAGCGCATCGTGACATGCATCTATCTCGAAATCTCAACCATGGCACTGTCTCGTTTCGACCGAAGTTTTAGCTTCATTCGTGAGGCTATATCGCTAATTCAGGTCATGGAGGTCCAGCAACGCACATTACCAGATCCCTCACGGGCACCTTATTCCATGGCTCGGTTTCAGCAAGTCTATTGGGAAGCCTACATTCACGAGAGATTCCTCACCATTGCCGATGGATATCCCAGCATAATGGCCCCTTTACACACAAATCTTTCGGCTTCGGATGCAGCTATGCCAGAACATATACGAGTTGGGTTCAACTGCTTGATAGAGCTCTTTCTAACTCTGGACGAGACCTTTCTCGCATGTTGGCAATCCCAACGGGGCGCAGTCGGCGGGTTAACAGTGCAGTGGATCGAGAGCAAGCAAGTTCAACTTGACCAGGCCGAGATGAATGCCGCAGCGGCTGAGGCAAGGTTGCATTCCGGTGGTCACGCTGGCTTGACGGAACTACAACGTGCCGACCTCTTCATCACCAGACTATGGTTGCGCACCCTGCTCTGGCAATTGGCGCTTTCGCAGGGACTTCTCCGTTCCGGATCCTCAGACACAACACACGAAGGCCTATCACTGCAGTTCCCAGCATCACGATTATCGATACAACTCCGCAGTTTGGTCGGTCAGTTGGATAGCATTGTGAGTATAGCGACACAAGGCAGTGGCATCATACAAAAGCTCTTTGAGATAGCCAGCACAATCGCCGACGTGCTTGCTCTTCCAGCAGGGCAAAACCAAGCAGAGGACGGGCTGAGGTCACATGTGAAAGATTTTCTTTATGTGATTAATTTTTTGTTGGATCTGAGTTTGATGAGAGAGAACCAGAAGGAATATCTGCGTGAGAAATATCACATGTTACAGCCGTTGAATACTCAGGAAGGCATGGCTGCACATCCTGGAGAGCAGACGGTTGCTTCTTGAAATTTAGTCCAGTGAGGATTCAAGTTATTTATTAGCCAGTATTTAACGTTATGGTTATCTGTATTATACAGAGCAATACCAGTTATTATGAGTTATGACCAAGCCCTCTCCAGTTTTAAGTTTTATGGCAGTCATGGGAGGTATTTTCAAAGCTTACAGCAAACTCTATAAATGCATATTAAAAGTATAGACTGCATTTATAAATTCGATTTCTTACACGGATATAAGAGATTTCAAGGTTGACCATCCTTGAGATTTATCTGCAGATACAAGGATTTTATCTCTTGGCGCCACCAAAGTCCCACCCACACAACCACATCAAAGCTTTGCACTTCAACGACTCACGTACCCTAAACCTCAACCACTTTCACAACCAAATATGCATTTCCAACCCGTCGAGCAGATGATCGACGAAGCATATACCGCTCGTCCTCAGGACGAAACACAAGTTGATAATACAGCTACAAATGATGCTCTTGACGACGTCTTTGGCTCAGAGCCATCATCACCTACAGAACATCGTAATGATGATAATTTAAATACAACACATCCTTCAGATATCCGACGGCTGCAGACGGAACACACAACTGCCGGCTATCGCGAGGGTATCGCCGTTTCAAAGGAGAGCAGTCTTCAGGCTGGCTTCGATGAGGGTTTCAGTCTTGGCGCGAGCGTGGGAATGAGAGCAGGCCAGATTCTCGGTATGCTCGAGGGCATCGCCGAGGCCGTCCGAGGGCTCAACGACGCAGACTCTTCCAAAACGGCTGAACTCACCAAACAAGCGCGTGAAGAACTCAGCACGCAGGGTCTTTTCACGCCAGAGTACTGGGCTGAAGACGGTAACTGGAAGTACGAAGTCAACCCAGCTGCAGGGGCTGGGGATGTTGTCTTTTCAGATGTGGCGGATGCGCACCCGCTTGTGAAGAAGTGGACGAAGGTCGTGGATGAGCAGGTTGCACTGTGGAAGATTGATAGGAGTATTCTGAATGATGAGACGGGGGCGAGGTTGGAGAGGGATGAACCGCTTGGTCCAGCGGCTGCTCCGACGGTGAAGAAGCCATTGGATTGGTGAGGTTGCCGAGCATGGGAAAGTCAGCGGTAAGTGGAATGGAAGGCCCAGAGCGCATGGGATAGATTGAGGTATGTTGCCTGCCTTGGTTGTGCTTCACTTGCTGACGGCGTCAGACCGAGAGATATCGCAAGGATGGGAGCTGGCATGGAGAAATCTGCACAAGCCAGCCATGGATGAATTTTCCACTGTGTCACTACGAGATGTACGTATACGCAACTCGATTTCCATGGGTTGCCAGGTTGTCTGATGGCATGCAACGCAATTTCCGCATCTCACGGATTGGCGTTACCCTCTGTCGATGCAGGCAAAAACACCATGTCAGAACAAATCGAGATCCACTTGAGTTTACCGCTGGGAGGGTGAATACAGCATAATTGGCTAGATATACGTCTGGCCGTGTTTAAATAACTATATTGGTGATACTGGAGTGTTGTCACCCAGAGGTTGAGTTGTACTGCCACCCCAGAATTCCGAAACACCAAGTATCCTCTTATTCGGATTCCCGTCACCGCAGTATATCAACAGAGCACAGGCTGGCCAGTTTCCTCGTCAGCATACCGACCAAGTCTCGTGCTACTCTGCGGTCTGGTACCCCAACCTGGCGCCATCCGTCATCAGCGTTCCCACACCGACAGTTGAACGGACCATCTCAGCTGTTCGGTGTGCACCACGTTGATATTATCAAGGCCCTGGCCGTGCTATACAGGGTGCAGCGAAAGTTTCCAGGGGCTGAGAAGAATGCGCACCGCCTTGCTGTGATCCTTGCTGTCGACAGCTGGTGCTCATATCATCTGGACACCTCAACCCAACCCAGTATTGTGTTTGTAGATGTAGTCAGGTCTATGTACGCTCGAGTAGCAGTGGTCCTACACATTCCCTGCCGTTTGTGAGGATACCGCCGTTTGCTCGAGCGCTGCGAGCATGATTGTCATGTCCTGAGGCAGACCATCTTTCCGAAATTCGACGACACAGAACCATAGAAGCTTCCCCTGTGCGATTCATCGTTGATGCTTGAATGCATTGTGTGCTCTTCAAGATCTACTTGACACTGTCTCAAGTAGGTATCTTGCTGTCGTTGATGTCTGTTGCTGTCGGATCTCAACCGTTGACATATGCCTGAAGCGTCCTGACCACATCTTCGATCCGCTCGTACTTTCCGTACAGCTCCTTAGTTGTCTCCCAATCACGACCTTCTCTGCCAAACATCATAAGCTTGACAACCTTGCCATCATTGTCCATAACAACTCTGCCGCTTCGGTCATCAGCCCAAGAGAAGCGAATTTGCTTGGCCTCGATATCGGCAATTCCGACCTCGACAATATCGTCAGGTAAAACGGTATCGTCAATTCTATCGTGCAGACCGAGACTTCTTCTCAAATCGGCAGAAACACCGAGTCGATTGTGGTATCGCACAATCTCCCGTCGAAGCGCCCTGACAAAGCGATCGAGATTTTGCAGTGGAGGGTTGTTGCTCTCGGGTCGCGGCGCTGGAAGATGGCGGGCTGCTAAGCCAGCTATGGGTATCGCAGGAGGGAGAGTATTTCGGTGAATGCGCAGGTATTTCGAATTGAAGTATGGTCGGTTGAGCATGACGTAGTAAGGTAGCAAGAATTGACTCTTGGACATGACTTCGAAGCGCAAACCTAGAACATGTCCGCCATCAACCGCATTGGGATCGGGGTCTTGGACCTTGTATGCTGTGACAGAGCTGCCTATGCGATAAAGACATTGTTGGGTGTAGGCTTTTTGCTTGTCGGCTTCGCTAAGGAGTTTGGTGCGGGCGGGAGCATTTCGAGATGAAGGGAAATTTTTAGAAGATTTGAGGAAAGCTTGTGTCGAAGGCGCAGCGAGAATGGTCGAGGTTTCGATCTTGAGAGATTTGCGCAAAGCGGCGGCTGTTGCATGTTAGACAATGTTTTGAATGCGCCTTTGAGCTCAATGGCTGACCTTGTTCTTTAAGTGCAGCAATCTCTTGATCAATAAGATCGCTCTCGGTTGGAGCAGCTATTTCGGACGACATAGTTGCGCTGAATGTATGGGATGAGGGATGGTGAGTGAGGTTGCTGAGGATATTGTTTTGTTATGGTCTGTTTACAAACAATGGGTTGTTAGGTTGCAATTGGTGGAAGCTGTGACAGGGGAATGATAAGATAAGAGTTGTCGGGTTTCCGAATTCCGACTAGCATGGGATGGATGCATGTGATTTTAAGATTCATCACAGTGGATAATACGGAGTCAATATTCTGTACATAATCCATTTGGAATCATTATGAGCATTTCATCTGGCAACTCACAGGTACAGTGACTCTTTGCATGACGATATGATGCCTTATCGTTTGTAAGCAAAGCAGTCCAGTCATGTTTTGGTCCTTGATTTGTAAAGACAGTCGCCCAGTGACAGACAAGTTATGCTCTCATTGGCCATAACCCCAGGAACATCAATCAATCAACCCCTGACACGCTTCCTCTTCTGGAAAGACACGAGTACCGAGGAGTCCTTGGCTTTTGGGGGTTTGGATGGCTCTAGGGATGAGTTATAGATGTTATTTTCCCATGCCCTCTTTCTAAAGTTTCCAAACATTACATCTACCTTGTTGCGTCAAATTGAGATTTATTCTACGTACGTATTCAACGCCTCTCGCCACTGAAGAATCTTCAAAAAGGTCAGCTAGGTCCCCAAGAACAAGCATTCCTCAGAACCCCATTGAAGATCCCAGATCCATCCCCAAGAAAACAACCCAATCACATTTCACCATTAAAAGGCCACGGTAGCGGGAGCCTACTAGGTTTCTGTTTTTTTACACGCCAAACCGTATTTGAAACACAGCCAGACAGCGAGGGACCTTCTGTATCTAGGTAGGTGAGGCCCGCTTCAGATTTGCTGGTGTTTTGCCTACTACTTCAGGAACTGACAAATTCAGACCTCCTCCATTAAGTTTCTTCTTCATTCCTTCAACTATATTCTCTCTCTCTCACTCCAATACTATTCTCTACTTCTCTTCAATTTCTACCTCTTGGCTTTACTCAAATTACGACCCCTATCCTTGGCTTCTCCATATTATACGTCACTACGACAAGACATCTCTACCCGCATCACGCCTCCTCGTCACATTCGTTTAACCCCCCTTTACCTCCTACGGTACTACCACTCCTTTATACTGTACGAGCTGCAGCCTCGACTCACTTTTACCTTGGCACCTATGACCGCCAGAGCTCGACGACCGCGAACCAAACCCGCCCGGCCGCCCCTGAAGATAAAAACAGAAGAAGCAGAGGATGCGAATGGAAACGGCTACCTCAACGGCAACGGCAAAATGAGCAACGGTGTAGAGATGCGCCGCAAGGCGGCCAATCTGGACGCCGATAACGTCGCTGCCAACTTCATCAAGAGCGAGTCTTTCTCCCTCGACGATCCGATCCCCAAAACGCCTGCTCTTAATAACCATGGCTTCTTCGACCTTCCTCGACAAGACCAGAGAAGTTTTCTCCTCTTGGTTCTTCTATACTTCTTGCAGGGCATTCCCATGGGTTTGGCGACGGGATCTGTGCCTTTTCTGCTAAAGAATCACATGTCGTACAGCGAGATTGGTGTCTTTAGTTTGGCCTCGTATCCTTACTCTCTGAAGCTCTTCTGGAGTCCTTTCGTGGATGCTGTCTGGAGCCCCAAGATTGGTCGGCGCAAGACGTGGATTGTTCCTATCCAATTCCTCTCCGGTTTCGGTATGCTATGGCTGGGATCGCATGTTGAAGATATGATGGCCTCGGCCGGTAAGCCCGGCGGCATGACTGCGTTCTCGTTCATGCTTTGGTGGTTTTTCTTGGTCCTCATGTGCGCCACCCAAGATATCGCCGTGGACGGCTGGGCGCTCACCCTCTTGACACCCGGAAACGTATCGTACGCTTCGACTGCACAGACTGTTGGCCTGACCGCTGGCCACTTCATGTCCTATACAGTTTTCCTCGCCTTCAACGCCGCCGATTTCGCCAACAAGTGGTTCCGAGCAGTTCCTTCAGACGAAGGTCTTCTCTCACTTGGAGGGTATCTCAAGTTCTGGGGTTGGTCGTACATCATTGTCACTGTTGGACTCGGCCTTTTGAAGAAGGAGGACAAGTCACATAACGAAGATGGCGTTTGGGATGTTTACCGCATCATGTGGGGTATCCTCAAGCTTAAAAACGTGCAGACCATCATTATCGTTCATCTTATTGCCAAGATTGGCTTCCAGGCCAACGACGGTGTCACCAACCTCAAGCTCCTCGACAAGGGTTTCGGCAAGGACAACATGGCGCTGACAGTTCTCATCGACTTCCCTTTCGAGATTGGTCTGGGTTACTATGCTGGAATGTGGTCGCAAAAGTACACACCCATGCGTCTTTGGTGCTGGGGCTTTCTTGGTCGACTCATTGCTGCTCTCTCGGCTCAATTTGTTGTCGCCATTTTCCCCGATGAAGGAGTTACAGGTTGGTATCTGTTGGTGGTTATCGCTGAACATCTCTTCTCAACATTTACAAACACTATCATGTTTGTGGCTGTCTCGGCTTTCCATGCTCGAGTGTCGGATCCCGTCATTGGCGGTACTTATATGACACTTCTTGCAACTGTTTGCAATCTAGGTGGTACGTTCCCTAGATATTTCGTGCTTCGGCTCGTCGACAGCTTCACTGTGGCTACATGCGAGCCTGGCAAGGCAGGTGCCTCCAGTGTGAAGGGCACCCTCATCACAGAGGCGTTCTCATGCGCAGTGCAATCCGAGAAGGAGAGATGTGAAGCTGGCGGCGGTACATGCCAGATGATCCATGATGGATACTACACAGTCAACGTGCTATGTGTCCTGTTCGGCGCTGCAACATTCTTCTGGTACATTAAGCCAAAGGTGATGCATCTCCAGAGTCTGCCGCTACGGGCATGGAGGTTGACGCCAGGAAATGAGAGCAAGCGATAAAGAAAGAGGAGGAAGCGATTTAATAAGGATATGGCAACATGTACGAGTAGTAGATGGGAGGCACGAGCTGCACTGTTTGATACCCGCGGAAAGTTCAATATACTTGTAGATGGTCGGTCACTCATACCTAGGTACACAAGATAGCAACCCTACCTGATCTTTCAAGTCAAACAAACTGGATCCTACTTCCACATACAAATAACCGCACCCCGACCTCAAGCTTCGAGTTACGTTTGCACACCAACACACAAAGCACTGAGCTACAATATTCGACGGCCAATCAACAGATGTCTGAGAGCTAGATGAACTGGCCTCTATAGCCTGATCTGTTATTTATTGGTCACTTGAACATTTCGCAGAACCCTATTCCTATCCTCAAGGTTTACGGTGCATCTTCAGTGAGAATACACCCGAAAGTTTTTCGCAGCGTGTACTTGAAAAAGCTTCCTCGTCTTTCCTCGTCGTCGACATAATTCTTCCCTCATCCTCTCTATTAAAAATGCCGAATTTCATCGCCAAGAGCTTCCGACGTGGGAACAAATCTTTGTCAAGGGAGAGCCCAACCCAGGCCCCTGAACACACCAATCATAACAACCATGTTGCGAAGACAAAAGGTTCGACCCCTGATTCAGATCCTGTTTCTGATCAAGAGCGTCAAATACATGAGAGAAGCGTGCGGTCTTTCCGGGAAGACGGCACAATCCTCGAACAGGAACTTGACCGACAAACCTCAATGGCGTCGCAACTCGAGCGGCAAAGGTGTACAAAGGCTAAAAGGGTCGACAGAGCGAGGAGAGACTTGGGACGATTCAAGCGAGATTTGAAACGCTTCGAGCGTGACGGAGGCAGAACCCAGCGACAAAAGGAAGATCTGGAGACCTGCTTTGAAGAGATGGTGGAAATCCTTGCTCAGATTTATAGTGACTACAACCAGTCGAGACAAGAGAATGGAGCCGGCTAGGAGTCAAATGGTTCTAGTTCTGTTGGACCACAGCAGAATGATTCCCCCTTGACGGCGGGGGAAGAAGCCTTCAGGGTTGAGGCTACAGACGAACGAGATAAAAGCAAGGGACTGCAACAGACTTTGGACAAATTACAAACGGAAAAATGTGCTTTGGAAAAGCGGAGGAATGAATTGTTAGGCGAATTGGCGATGCAGGTCCGCAAGAACGAAAGTGCCACTGTTATTATCCGTCAACAAACCAGACAGCTTGAGATACAGCAACAGGTACACGAGAAGCAGATGAAAGAGGCAGAACAAGTCCCCTGGAACAACCCTACGCCACGATCAGTCTTGGTAAACCATCTGTTGTCTCGGGGGTTTGAAGCAACCAGTCTTGTGCCCGAGGATGCTGAGTTCCTGCGATCCTGCTCCATGGCCACTCTGAGAAACAGTCTTCTCGACATCCGCCTCAACCCTCAGCAAGCTCAACGTTTTGCTGGCAACATATCTACCGACTCTCTCGCTCTTCGCACCTGTGATCTCTGCCAGTTGCAAAAGTTTGTGCCAAAGACTGAAAGCCAGTCTAGAGTCTGTATCGACGAGTTCACCGGATCACAGCCAACGAGTTGTTGCTTGAAATTCATCTGCAAAAAGTGTTACTCAGACTCGATGAAGAACTTTTTGGTTACCGGCTGGTGGAAGAACCTGGACTCGGAATATTGGTTGAGCTGTCCGATGCCGAATTGCCAACAGGCCTTGCATGTTTCTGGTCGGGCGGCCCTAGGGAACATGTTTTGTGACGAGGATTCTGAAAAAGCCATGAAAAGGTAAGTGCAGTGAAATCATAGTGATATTTCTACTGACATGGTTTAGACTTGATCGCGTCGAAAGTCTTCGTTCCGCACTCCGTGGGGTAGAGCCTCGACCAAGTGATGAAGCACTGCGTGTGTCAGCCTTCGTCCATCATCGACTGTCTACAGCCAAAGCAATGTACTCACTATTCGATTTGTCATTCGACGGGAGAGGACTCGATGCCAATGGTAATATCACAACCTCGGACTCGTACAATGTTCAGATGATCAAGGTCAAGTATGAACAAGACAGCATTACAGTCCCTCTGTTTATTAGCTTCATGAGAAGGACAACGAAACCAAAGCAATGTATTGTTTGCACCGATCACTTTTATGATATTAATTACAATTCAGTTGAGGAGTGGCAGGGACTATGCAGGCCCTTTAGCGGTGATTGGATGTGGAAGATGCTCTCGTTTCCTGTCAAGCTGAGCCTGGGGTGTGGCCATGAGATTAAATACTGCAGTACTTGTCTGCAGAACTATCTCCAGCGCCTGTTTGAGAGAGAAGGTCGGGCCGGATGTGACCAGTTGCATTGTTTGTCCCATGTCTGTCGGCGTCAGTTATGTTATGAGGAGCTTCGACTGTATGCTCATCGAGAAACCTTCGAAAAGCGAGTAAGGCCTCTTCTGAAACAAAAGAAGCATCTAACATTCAGCATAGATACGACTACTATCTCACCCTCAGCACATTGAGTGACCTTTCCAATTTTCGATGGTGTCTAGGCCCCAACTGCTCCAACGGACAACTGTACGATGAAGGGGTAGACGATCCTCGTATCTGTTGCGGCGAGTGCGGATTCGAGATGTGCTACAGCCATTCGATGCCATGGCACAAGGGCCAGACTTGTGAAGAGTATGAGGAAATGAGAAACAGAGGCGATCATGAACATCGGAAGACGAAAGAATGGATCTCCAAAAACACCAAGCCGTGTCCAAACTGTAAGGTCGATATACAGAAGGGGGCGTTTTGTTTCCATATGACCTGTAAGTTCAGAGAACCTGACGTCCTGATTGTGAGACTGACAATGAGAAATAGGTTCGAGCTGCCGTTTTCAGTTTTGCTGGGAGTGTTTGGCTGACTGGAGCAGAATTGATTCTGGTCGGGATGGATACAATACGAATGGTCATGACAGCGCATGTCCTTTTCGTACCAACGGAATTACTCCAGACGGGATCTATGGAACAACCTTACAGGAGGCTTTGCTCAACACCCGATGAGACTGAAGTCTGATGCTTGACTTGGTTTCGTCGTCTGTCTTGAGCGCAGAGTCAAGCCATACCCAAGCTCCGTAGTCCCTGTCGAGCCCTACTGTAGGGAAAGGGAATCGAGAGTCTATACAAACAATATAAGTATTTGGCTTAAGGATGCGTGCTACTACTCACCCAGGCTTATATGCAAGATGTCCATCCCAGGTGAAACCTGGCATAGGTCCCATGCGTCTTGTGGGAGCCAGAATATCAGATCCGCCTAAATGCAGCACAGTGACCTGTGGAAAGTCCTGCCTTAGTGCCGTGAGGAAGTGGTCAACATATGCAACCATATTGTTGACCTCCGCCAGATTGATGGCTTCGACCCCGCTGCCTTGTTAATCGCATCCTTGTGACAGACACTCACAGTTCGTTTTCTTTCATCACTACAGACGTCACTCACATTCCTTGCGCCCAATGTCTATATGTTATCGAAATGGACAATAATAAGTTTACGATAAAATCCCTGGCACCACTGACGTTCCTGATGAAAGTCATGGCAAAGTGTCCCGCAAGGCAATCTAACCTGCTATCAACACCCATCGCAAAGCATACGTATGCGCAGATTCTTGATGGATTGCCAACGGAGGAAACGCACTGGCACCCATATGATGCTCTTGCTACATACCACATCTTCCGCGACAAATACGAACGAAGACTTCCACCTGAGCCCCCAAGGCCAAGATGCACACTTGTCAACGCCGATTGGCCTGAATTGGGAGATTACCATATAGGTAGTCAATAATAAAGACTATATAAGAAGTCGGGGAGGAACGGTAACGGAAGATCAAGTTGCGGCTGCGTTGAAACGTCTTAGGGAGGTGACGCCTTCATCGCCTTGTTGGCGACAAAGTCTTGAAGGATGAATATGGCATGATATGACCTGAGACATTGCACTAGTTGCCGATACTGCAACTTGTTAGTCATAATGCATCAATCGATGGCTAACACCTGAACTTTGCCAGCAGCAGATTTTAACTTTTATTTGCATGTAAAAACCACATGTTTGCGATAAGGACCAAACTATTATTGAACTATGTACGTACGTGAAACAACCCACTTTATATACGTCGAATGTGAGTGAGGTAATAAATATGTGTAGACTCAAAACTTCAAATCCACGCACCGGGATGATAAATGCGAAGTAGTATCCGTCACAGTCAGTGGATGGGGCATTTCACAGAAGAAGCGAAAAAACACGCGCAAATAACGCTCAGTTTCCACCTCCTCATCCTCTCTCAATTCTCTATCCATCATCACATTTCATCACCAGTTTTGAGGCCTCCTTCTCCGTCCGTCTTACTAGTCTCCGCCTCCGGACCCGGTCGTCATAAAACCCCCGCTCACCCGCCCGGACCTCCGCATCCCCGTCCCGGAGCTCAATCACGCAATTATTTACACTCAGTCCGGCCGGAATTTATCTGACAAAATGGCCACTCCCGCAAACACAACTGCAGAGGCTCTCGCCACTGAGGACGCCTACTTTTCTCAGAACCCTCCTCCGCGCAATTTGGCAGCTCATACTGCTCTCGCCGCTGGCTTCATTTCTTCCCACGCTGCTGCAGGCCGTCGTGTGGTGCTCGTCACATCTGGCGGCACAACTGTTCCTCTTGAGAAGCAGACGGTTCGATATATTGACAACTTCAGCGCTGGAACTCGTGGTGCTACGAGTGCCGAGTACTTTCTCGAAGCTGGCTATGCGGTTATTTTCCTACATCGCCAGTTCAGTCTGCTGCCCTACTCGCGACACTATTCTCATGCTACAGATTGCTTCTTGGACTTTTTGACTGAAGATGCGGATGATAGGATCGGCGTGAGGAGCGAGGTGCAGGAAAAGATGCGAGAGGTGTTGAGACAGTATCGTAAGGCGAGAGATGACAACATGCTTCTCACTCTTCCCTTCGTCACCATCGTGGACTACCTTCATGAGCTACGTGAGATTGCACGTCTCATGCGCCCTCTTGGACCATCGGGTCTTCTCTACCTCGCCGCTGCAGTCTCAGACTTCTTTGTTCCTCCTGACCGCATGGCCGAGCACAAGATCCAATCTACCAACGCCGTTGAGCAGAAGCGACCAGAGGATGAAGAAACGTTTGACAACTTTGACTCATCGCCTTCTGTCCCGCGCTCAAAGCGTCTCATCGTCGATCTCGACCCTGTTCCCAAGTTCCTCAAGAATCTTGTCGATGGATGGGCACCAGAGGGCATGATTGTGTCATTCAAGCTCGAGACTGACCCGGCGCTGCTTGTCCGCAAGGCTCGATACAGCCTTGACCGATACCAGCACCATCTCGTCATTGGAAATCTCCTGTCTACGCGCAAGTGGGAGGTTGTATTTGTGAGCCCTAAAAGGGATGATCGTTGGGTGCGTGTGCCGCGAGAGGGCGGTTGGGGAGAGGCTGAACACAGGCCACTCGTCGCAGAAGAGCTGCCAGGCCAGGATCCTGATGTTGAAATCGAGTCTCTTATCATTCCTGCGGTGCAGGAGCTTCATGGTGAGCATATCAAAGGGCAGAAGTAGACGGTGTATATTAGCAAGAATAATCGACCACGCAAGTTGGGACAGATATCAATAGCAAAGACTTGAGTGTCCCTATACAAACCAAAATATTATATTTTACTATTAGTACTATCAATGTACAAAACCTCGTAAAAATGATATCGACTTTTTGTCCCGTCGTTTTCATTTCATGTCCCAAACTCCTTTGCCAAAATAATGCAATGCGTTTATGTCGTGTCGTAATTTCGAGTTCCAGTCGTTTATACAAGACTCCAATTGTTCCAAATTTCGATAAAGTCTTGTCAAATTGCAGTCAAATTGGGCGTTTTGACAAATTGTTCAAAGGGCGGCCTTCCAGTTATGCCAGCCCAGGAGAGTGACCTTGGCCAAGAATAGCGAGATCATGGATCCCACGTAAATAGTGCCAGTCAGGATAATAAGTCCCCAGTATTCACCGCCGTTGGCTTGGACAATACTGCCACCGATGGGAATACCGATCAGGCAAGCAAAAGACACAATTGTGTAGGCCGTGGCATAATAACGTCCGTACTCTTGAGTCTTGCATAATCGTCCGATACAAACCGGCGCAATCGCAATGCTAGTTCCCGACGAGAAACCGAAGAGTACGGTGAAGATAATGACGCCAGCTGCGGTTCCACCGAGAGGTAGCCATACACAGAAACAGGCCACAATGGCAAGGATCACGGCAAGGATGCTGACGTTGAAAGGTCCGATCACATCGGCATAGTAACCAGGAAGAAGTCGACCAATGACCGAACCGGCGTTGAGGATAGGGATGAGGTTGTAGGAAAAGTCCTGACCAAAGCCCTTGTGCAGCGCATACGTCGAGATGTAGCCGAGGGGGATGAAGAGGGAGAACTCGAGCAAGAAGACGCCAATTGTAGTAAAGAGAAAAGGTAGACTCTTGAAGATTCGAAAGTTTGGGTGCGCAGTGGCGTCCTTTGCAGGTGGGAGTCGAGATCTGAGAAGAGAGATACCGATCACACTGCAGAAAAGGCAGATGAGAGCGATAACTCGAGTGGCCCATCCGTAACCGATCTTATGGATTAATTTCGTCAACATGAAAGGGTAGATGATACCACCCAATCCACCAGCAGTAGATGCAACGCCAGTCGCCAGACCACGCCGAGCCTTGAAGAAGTGGCCTACAGCAGCGATCGATGGGGTGAAGAGTAGCGATGATCCAAAACCGCAGAGAAGGCCGAAGGCGACGACAAAGTGCCAGAGTTCTGCAACAGTCAGCATATTAAGACAAAGAAATTCAAGGACAAGACTTACGAGTAGCAAAACTCATAAAGACCATGCCGCCAACGGTGAATGCAGCGCCAGCAATGACGAGCCACCTGGGGCCATACTTGTCAAAGACAGGGCCAATGTAGACGCCGCAGAAGAAGGCGAGAAAGGTATAGATAGAAAACACCCAACCAACAGTGCCCTCGTTATACCCTTTGAGTTGATTGTCAAGAACATAGGCCTGAAACGTGCCGAGGGTGTTCATTAGTCCAAGCGATGCGAATAGAGAGAACCACGAACCAGCGACCACGGACCACGCCTGCAAGCCGCCCTCGGGATATGTTTCCTGGAACGATGCTGTCGATACTGCAGTCGGTTGCTTCTCTAGCTCGGCGCCTGTCTTTTCCTCGTTTCCGTCGACCTGGTTAACATGATCATTGATTTCGTCATCCTCGTAGAGGGCGCGAGATGTGACTTGGTGGCAATCCATTGTCGGTTGTTTCTGAGCAGTGTTGAAGTTCCGTTTTCCGTCCCCAAGTAGCGCTTTTCTTCCTTCTTCACAGTTGCTGCTGCATATCAAAGAGTGAACTATAGTTGAGATTTCGGTGGCGAAATAAAAGATCAGACATGCTTAAATATAAGAACGTCGGATTTCGGCGTGGTCCCGGCCAAGAATGCAAGGCCCGCTTTCGGAGAGCGGCCTGATTCACCGTGGTGGACGAGTTTCTCATAAATAAGAGAGTAATGAAAACTCATCATTTGCTCGTCAAGGATCTTGAGCTCCACCTCTCCACGGATATAGACGGTGGTAATGTATACAACTGAGAGAAGACATGGGTGGGCTAAACTCAAAGCATAGTCAACGCCTTCTGAAGACAAGTCCCATTGTTAATGCAGTCCAATTGCCGTCTCTTTCTCCTCGGGAACGGGGAATATTATCGGTGAAGATGGTCAACGCAGTTGGCCCCCCGTTACTGAACTGCGTGGTGTGGGTGGTCAGATGGCTGGGTTCCTTACCCCAGCTTTTCCCTATGCCGCTATGTTAGCCGGCACCAACTCCTCGGGCTTCTAAGAACCGTTGGTTTGAGTCGAGTCACATCGCTCTTCTGATAGGTTTGACAAGTCGCAATTGGTTGAATTCGCCGAATCAGATCCTTCTCGGAAAGCACTCAGCCGGAATTATGCATTATTATGTATCTGTAAAGTGCATCAATGACACCATAGCTGGACTAACCTCCTCACCGGTATCAAGACTCAATCAAGCCTCCTCGTCTTCCACGTCCTCCATGGTCACATGCCGTGATGGGCCTTGATCAGGTTGTGCTTCCGCACTGCCATCGCCCGTTTTGAGATAGCCTTCCTGCTCTAGTCGATCTGCTTCTTCTGGCTCTATCAGCCCGCCTTGGCCTTGTCCTTTGTCCATCTTCATCTTGACTGCTGTAGGCACAAAAGCCGAAACAGCTTCTTTTCTGAGATCTCGAACCACGGGTTTCGCTTCGTACACTGTTTTGGCTTCGACAATTGGCGCTTCCTTCTTTTGCTGTTTGTCCTCGTCGTCTGGTCTTGTTGGGTTCTCTGCGGCTCTCTTTGCCCGTCGCTCGGCGTACCATTTATCCATAACGTCTTTGGGGATTGGGGGCGGTGTATCTCGAGGCATTGGAATTTTCTTGATATCGTCGGGAACTTCTTCATCGCTGGTTGTAGCATCATTGGAGCCTCTGCGCCTCTTGCCCAGCACCCCAGATCCCGAGTCGCGATCTCTGTTCCATCCTCGGCCGAATGTTGGTGCCTTGTCGCCCAGCGTTTCTCTCGCCTTCTTTACTGCTCTAATCTCCTTTTCAAGGCCTTCTAATGTTTGCTCTTCGTGGCGTGTAAGCTTGCCACCGCTCGATGTAATTTTCTTGAGGTCGTCAATTTGTTTTTGAATGCGCTCGGGGTTCTTTCGTGACAGCTTCTCGTTCATGCGTTCTTGTCGTTCATGTTTGCCTAGAAACGCTCATTAGTTGGTAAAATAGTATCGCCAGAGCTCGTCTCACCTTTCTTGAGAGCCTTCGCCTTGTCAGCTTTGCGCTGAGCCTGCATAGGATTGTAATTCTTTTCTTTTGGCATCGTGAAGTAGCGGGTTGTGAAGTGCGCGCGTTTATGTAAATGATATCAAGATATCCTCGAGAATCTTAGTCTGACCAAGATTACAGGGAAGCAAGGTTGCAGTAGGAGATGTCAAAAGTTGTTGCAAGTTGAGTAGCGACTTGTTCAAGATCGTTGGGCTAGCTGAAGCTTCCTGTCGCGATCACCCAGCTCCACTTGATGACTAAGACCATGATCAGCAAAAACGGTTTTGGGCAAATCATGCGCTTGAAAATGATGTAATGACAATGTTTCATGAGTGGTAGGGACTTTAATAAGTTCTTTCATAAATCAAGTCACGGCATAGGACAAGTCAGGTCTACCAAAAGCTGCTATTGTTACAGGTTGTCAAGACTTACGCTGATGGTGTAAGCCATCATAGATGGCACAGTACGCTCTGGATGGCATAGGTACTAAGGTAGTAGGTAGGTATGTAAAGAAAGTTGGATTGTCCGTTTGATGTACATCTGTGCCTGATCAACATGTGCGTTGCTAAGTCACAGTGATCATATCATATCCTTCCTCGTCAAGCAAGTCCTTGATCATTGAAACCGAAAAAAAGTCATGATTATTCATAGCAACAAAATATCATCGAAAACAAAATGACGAGTGAAACCCGTAAGAAACCTCAAAAGCTTGAATTAACAAGCCAAAATTTCAAGACATGCTTTATAGCATGCCACATATAATCCTTTCTCCATTCCATGCATTCCAAATTTCCGTCTGACGGAGGTAAATCAAGCGCCGGAATCCCTGGGTTTTCCGATTCCATCCTTTCTGTTATAAACGCCATAATCATCGTGTAGCTGTTTGCTGGGTATGCCGCCAAAGTTTGTAGTGTACAGCCGAATCTTATTCACACGTGGTATCAAACTGACAGACCAAGATGCTTCTCTTGGTTGGGTTCAGTCGCCTTGATTTCCACACCCAACTGGTGAGCAACACAGCTCCTGGAGACGTCTTTGCCCATATACTTTTGGAGGATGGTGTCGAAATCGGTCTCGGCCACCACAGGACCAGTGCCGGAGCACTTGGCCTTCTTGGTAAGCTCAGAGCAGAGACCATCCAGATCGAATTCACCGTTCTGTGCCTTGGGGCAGGCCTGAAGCTTTTCCCTGAGGTGAGGGTTAGACTGAGAGCATACTCGAGAGTGATGCAGGGATACATACCAAAGCTGGTTGCAGTTCATGTTCTGCTTCTTGAGAGGCTCATCGTCAGACTCCTTTTGTGCATCGATCTGATCAATGAGGTTGGATGGCTTCTTAGCCTGGGCGTTCATTTGCGCATTGGGGCTGTTCGGAGCCATGTTGTAAGGAGTAAAGAAGTCGCTATCAAGAGCGTCGTTGAAAAAGTCGTCAAAAGATGGGTTGGCCAGTATGTTTTCTTGGGGCTCGCGATAATCGCCAAAGAGCTGTGGGTCAAACTGGCCACCGTTCTGTTGTGAAAGCCAATCAAAGTTAGTGCTGCTAAGGTCGATGTTGTTGAATTGGCTGGCGTTGTTCGGATGTGTCTGCTCCTCGCCAATTGTGGTCATCGTGTCAACGGGCTTGAAACCCATAGGAGATTGGTTAAAAGGCTCAGGAGATGTTCCGCAAGAAGAGCTGGGACCAGTGTTTGAATGCGATGACGCAGATGGAGAGCTGGAAGCACCATTGACACTGTAATTTGCAGAGTCAACGCTCGTACGGGAGGGGTTGGTGGCAGAGCTGGCCATGGAAGGGCTGAAGACACCCGAGAATTTGGCCAAGTCATCCTTGAATTGTTGTGCTGTTTGTGCGTTGGTGAGGCTGTTGGAAGGGCTTGGATACGAGACCCTTTGCTGGTCTGGGCTAGTTGGCGAAGCGCCAGACTTATTGACAGGCGGTCCTGGGAGCATACCAAACTTGGGGAACTCGAACTGGAAGTTAACGTCACCGAGATTGCTGACGGCAGCGCTGCCAAAAGGAACCTTTTCCCTGGGCAGTGCCTTGGTAGCTGACATGACATTGACCCTTTGCTTGTACTGCTTGAGTTCAGCGGTCATGCGCTCAACCTGAGCTCGAAGCATGCCATTCTCGTGGTTGGCAGCCTGTGAAGCCTTTTCCAATTCTTCAACCTTGGTCTCGAGATCCTTCAGGTGCTTTTCCTTGCGTTCTCTGAAAGCACGCTGAGCAGCTCGGTTCTGAGCCTTGCGCTTCTATATATAGATTAGTAATTAGTCAGACACGTTTGATCAGAAGAAAAAACGTACCGAACTGGGCTCGGATGTAAGAGGCTTGCGGCCGGGCTTCTTGGGGACCTTGTCGGTACTCTCGCGACGCTTATGGTCCCCTCCTGGACTATCTTCATCGTCCTCATCATCGGGGTAGCTTCGCTTCTCTGGGGTCTCAGTCTCTGGGGAGTCGGACAGAGCGACAGAACCAGAGTTGTTCGTGGGATCGGCGGTAGCAGCGGGAAGATCTCCGATCATGGAAGACTGATCCTCACTGGCAAAGGAAAAGTCGAAGCCAGAGTCGCCGAAGTCGTAATCGTAGTTGTCGAGGAAAGGGCTTTCCTGGTATCCCGCAACTGTGGCGGACTTCTGCTGGGCAGCGGAATTCCGGAACGACGTGGGCGAAAGAAGATTAGGGTTACTGGCAGAAGATCCAGAAAGCTGCTGCTTGTTGGAGTTGAGGGCAGCAAAGAGCAGGTTCTGCTGTTGCGGGGTCAAGAGAAAGTTGGGTGGCAAAGTGCCTCCAGTACCGGTGGATGCCATCGCGAAAGATTCAGCGGGTGATCGAAGAGCAGCGCAAACGATGAGGGGCTATCTGAAATCGAGGCAAGCGAAGGTGCGGGCGTATGTTTGATTATAAACCAAGCTCTCTGCCGTCCAGGCTCACGCAGGAGGGACAAAGAGCCAGACCAGACAGAAGAGTCTGTAACCTGTGCAGCGGGCGGCGACGTCGGGGACCTAGGTAGACAAGCGGGGCTTTGATGGGTTATAATAGCGACATGTATTCGTCAAGGCGCGGTGGACAATGGGGCGAAAGAAATGAGATGGAATTTTCGGATTCAGATCGCAAGAAACAGAATAGAAGATGTAGGTAGCTACAAGGTAAGGTCACAATATGTAGGACTGATGATGAAATAGCTGTTGACTGGTGTCAGGCGGAGCCAGGAATGAGTGACCGAGTGTCAGAGTGAGGAAGGGGATTCGAGCCCGTGAGTGAGTGAGTGAGATGGCTGCAGGAGAGCGGGGGCAGCTGAGGGCGGATGCTGAGCCGCACTGTAGATACTGTATCTACGCGTACCGAGACACGATCAAGGCACGATCCAGTGTCCAATGCGGACCGTCCGACTAGAAGATTCCTTCTAGTCGGTTCTCCATCAGCTCACTAGACCCTGAAGAGGAACCATTCTGGGTGGGGGTCAGGGAGTTTCTGCGAGAGGCTGGGTACATGAGCGTGCACTATTGACAGTGCGAATACGCCCAGATTTGCATTTGTCAGCCGGGGCGACCGGTCCTTGGGTCCCATGGATATCTTACAACAGCGAGGTCGAAACAAAAAGCCCATAACTATGAACCATGCCGAAACGAGACATGAGCATGTTATTGACTCTTATTATCCATACTTATTCTTTCTCTTCTATCGTCTGAGACTCTGACTCTGACTCACAGAATAAAATACGGGCGTCTTTTGTCCGTGTGGCCCTGACCATGACCGACTTATATCCGATCCTTTTCGGCAGAAGCAGGCTATATTGACATGTACGCCCTTCGCCGTCGTGCACAAGTCTCGAGTCTCTCACGTTTTCTCACCCTTCAATTTCCGATCCTATTTGCCTGTGGCAATTTTTCAATGCGAACGTACTTCTCTTCTCCGTTGACAGTGTGATTCATCTGCTGTCATGGATTTCCTCATCTCTTTCAACAACAGTTGAAGGCTGACTGCAGCATCATGACCTTGGTTATCTCAACTGGCAAGCCTCATGACCTCATAGTTAACTGCTTCTGACCGTCAGAAACGCCAGCCTGCAGCCATTGCCTTATCCCCGAGACACAATCATCACCGAGCGCTGTCGAATCTCTCCCCGCCCCCGGATTTAGACCAAGATTCGGAGTTTGCCACGCGGCCGGCCAATCAATGTCACCTGTGTTTCCGAATGGGTCAAGCCTGTTATCAATCTCTCATGTTTCAACTTTATTTTTGGACCAAAGTGGTGGTTTGTAGTCTGTGCGTTGACGATATGAGAGTATATTCAAAACGCACAGGGCGGCTGTGGCTAATCCTGCTCACAACGCACTTAAGCCATGGCAAAAGAACGTTCAGGTAAACGGCGTGCTCCAAGGATGTAAGGATGTACGGCGTGGGTCTCCGATCTGATATGCAGGTTTTGGAATCATCTTAGACCCTTGTTCAACGTCCGATTTCACGTGATTAGTGTCTCATCCCCTGGTAAATCACCCTCCACATACCTAGGTACATAATGTAGCTTAACCTATACCACGATACAAAGTCTGAATATTACAGGCATTTTTATCATGACTTCGATCAAATAGATATTGACAATGGCCTTCCGAGAGAAGGACTCCTTATAGTCCTAAATCACACCTAAAAGAATCTCGAGATGCTGGTTTTCTTCCTTTTAGGCGTTTTCAACTATCTCGTTGCCACTGAGAATAAACGAATACATAACTTGAGAGTGGTGGAGAGGCTATTCCAACGGAGGGAACTATGGGTTTTGACGTTTTGAATCATCTTCTAGGCTGCAAATAGCAAAGAACAAAGCTTCGAGTTATGGCAAGGAACCGTATTCATGATTGGTATACACCAAGCTGGGGAGAAACAGACCTAGTCTTTATACACCATGAACTAGATCGCTGCGCAGTATGGGCCGCGGACGTCGAAAAATGTGTACGCCATTCTGTGAGTCCGCGATTCTCCGGATCTCGTGATCCATCTTCTCTAGTCATTTGTTCAACTTTTCCAGCTTGTTGGTAATCGAATCGACATCCTCTTTGATACATCGATGTTAGTGGTCATTGGTACATGAATCTTCCAAAGAAATTGGTTGGCGCTGACACAATTCAATCGATTCGAGCTGTCGACTCAGCAGAGTATGGTTGCGGATGTGGACTTGCCGGGCAGAGGAAGTATTGCTTTTTCGTAACCGCTCAAATCCCAACACTGACGCAAAAAACGGTAGAGTGCTGCGATAATGAAGTCAGTTCCAGCAAAGCTGCGGAAGTTTTGGCTGGGAGGGGCATCTACATGTGAGGACATGGGAATATCTGCGACTTTGGTTTCACGTTTGGTCAATCCAAAAATACACAGTACCGCAGTTTAGACACAAGAATATTCTTCCTAAAGTATTCTATTCTAATAATCACGTCATGTAATGTGCCACTTTTTACAGGTGACGGGTTGACAGAAATGGCAACATTGAAAGTCCAAGCAGAGAGAGCCCAACAATAGCCATCTTTTGCATATTACCACCGTCTAACTAACCACCACGTCGAAACTCCGGCGGGGATGCCCAAGTAACATGATCTTTCTCATGCATGTTGCCATTGGATCATCAACATGCCGACTGGAGGACTTGCATTACTCCGGTGGGGAAGCGATTGGCTTACACGGCATTGAGGAACGTCAACTGCAATTATTTATTGCACGACAACTGAATAAGAGAGACGCTTTCTTGGCTTTCTATGCTAGCAAGAATAAGTGAATTCCCCCTCATTATCACTACTATTTCAAAGCTTGATAATCTTCCTTGTCATCAGCGGGCTCAACATCACCATGTTCTTCAACAACAAGAGCCGTCTCCGTTATAAATACGATGCCGAGGAACTTTGGATTGAACCATGGGGTCCAAATGCGTTCCGCGTCAGATCAACAAAGTCTGCTGTGATGCCATCACAAGATTGGGCACTTCAACAGCTCGCTGAGGTGACACCAGAAATCTCCATCTCTGAAAAGTCAGCGACAATCAAGAATGGCAACATCAAAGCCCAAATTTCCTCCCAAGGCAAGCTGATCATTGAGAAATCCGATGGAACTCTGCTTTTGGAAGAGTATTCTCGTCATAGACGGGATCTTCTCGATCCTAAATGCAGTGCTCTCGATGTCGAGGCCCGCGAGTTCAAGGGAATTCTTGGAACAGACAACTATCACTTGACCATGCGTCTCGAAAGCGTCAGTCCAGATGAAAGGATCTTTGGAATGGGACAGTATCAGCAGCCTTGGCTTGATCTGAAAGGACTTGACCTTGAGCTCGCGCACCGAAATTCTCAAGCAAGTGTCCCATTTGCCGTGTCATCACTTGGATATGGATTCTTGTGGAACAATCCAGCGATCGGCAGGGCTGTTCTTGGAAAGAACATCATGACTTTTGAAGCCTTTTCAACACAGATTCTGGACTATTGGATTGTCGCTGGAGATTCTCCCGCCGAGATCGTTGAGGCTTATGCAGATGCTACTGGAAAAGTTCCCATCATGCCTGAATATGGATTGGGATTTTGGCAGTGCAAGTTGCGGTATCAGACGCAAGAGGAGCTTCTCGAAGTGGCGAGGGAATACAAGCGCCGTGAGATTCCAATCGACCTGATTGTCGTTGACTACTTTCACTGGCCCAAGCAGGGTGACTGGAAATTCGACCTGGATTACTGGCCTGATCCTGGTAAGTTTTGACGAGATATGCACAGAAGCCAGCCATACTGACGGACCCCAGATGCTATGATAAAGGAGCTCAAAGATCTTGGTATTGAGCTCATGGTCTCTATCTGGCCAACGGTTGATAAAACAGCCGAGCACTACAACTACATGGTAGAGCATGGATACTTGATCCGGACTGATCGAGGTGTTCGCATCGGGCTCGACTTCCAAGGCCAAACAGTGCACATCGACACCACAAACCCAGACGCCAGGAAATACATATGGGATACAGTCAAGAAGAACTACTATTCCAAAGGCATCAAGACATTCTGGCTGGACGAAGCAGAACCAGAATATGCGGCCTATGACTTTGAGAACTACCGCTACTTTTTAGGCTCAAACGGGACCATAGGCAACATCTACCCTGTCAACTACGCCCAAGCCTTTTATGAGGGCCAGGAGGCTGCAGGTCAGAAGAACATCGTTAACCTTCTCCGCTGTGCCTGGGCTGGAAGCCAAAAGTACGGGGCCCTTGTATGGAGCGGCGATATTGCATCCTCATGGTCTAGCTTTCGCAATCAGCTTTGCGCTGGCCTCAACATGGGTATTTCAGGGATACCTTGGTGGACTACAGATATTGGGGGTTTCCACGGCGGTAATCCCAATGATGAAGGCTTCCGAGAGCTCTTTGTGCGGTGGTTTCAATGGGGTGCATTCTGCCCTGTGATGAGACTGCACGGCGATCGCGAACCTCAACAACCACAGCATGGAACAACTGGTGGTGCAACATGCCGCAGTGGAGCGCCCAATGAGGTCTGGTCCTATGGCCCCCAGGTCTATGATATCTGTGTGAAGTATATCAAGATTCGAGAAGAGTTGCGGCCATACACCCGAAAGCTCATGAAAGAAGCACATGAGAAGGGAACACCAGTCATGAGACCGCTATTTTACGAGTTCCCAGATGACAAGAAGTGTTGGGACATTTCGACTCAGTATCTATACGGCGACAAGTATCTCGTGTGTCCCGTACTGAAGCCAGGCCAGACCAAAACGGAGGTATATATGCCTCAGCTGTCGCAGGGAGAAAAGTGGTCTTCTTTTGATGGGGAACAATCTTACGAATCTGGCCAAACGGTGACTGTCGACTGCCCCTTGACTCAAATGCCGGTTTTTGTAAGGGGAGCATAAGATATTCTTGTCGCCCTAGGATATTCAAGGCTCGAGGAGCATGTCCATAGAATAGGCTTGTGACAGATCAAGATAGGGGTTCCCTGATTAGTTTCTATAATATGCGGGTTCTAGTTACTCCCTCGTTTCCCTGTGCAGTCGTGGCATGTAGCAGGCTTGTCAAGCTCTTGACGAAAGAAGCTTCAATTCCCCACTCCTTCTCCTTGGCTTTTGTATGTGACAATATCCTTATACCTTTATTGAGAATCTTTGGTGGAGCATCAGAGCTGCAAATGTCGCCAACTCTCTGCATGTAGCCAGTCATCTTGTGCCCAAGGCGTATGTAGACCTGGACCATTTCATCGTCGCAGGGGCGGTCTAGATGAATGAACGTTGGTTCTGGTTCCTCTTCACTATCCTGACCATCATTTTCAATAGGTTCCTGCGTAATGCGACCCTCAGAGGATGCCATTGATCTTGGTATGGCATCATGTTGTCGTTGTGGGCCAGTCCTTTGTGTGGCAAAGACGCTGTAAGCCCATATCGAGAGGGTAGCCAGATGAATAGCGTGAGGCTCAATGAACCCATTGCTACTATATCGAGAAACATGCCACATTATAGCACCTGCATGTATAATAGATAGCCTTGCCTTGTACTGGTCGATGTTGGCCCAGCGATGCAGGTGATTGCATGCTTCCGAATACTCGAAGTTACTCTGGATGCCGTTTGGGCCCTCGACCAACACTGCAGCCGCAGCCACCCTTTGAAGATACTTCGTAGGTGTCAAGATATATAGGCGAGAAAGGTGAAGATGAAGAATAGTCGGATGCTCTGAACCACCAGCATTAGCGGCTTTGCCGTTTGCTTTCCAGTGCAGGATATCAAATGCATCACAGGCACTGTTTCTCCACCTTGTGATTATTTGAAGGTTTGGTGGCCATGATTCGGCCACAGAGCTTGACTCTGTTCGCGACTCAACGTGAGCAACTGGAGTCCATCTTGAGAGTGCCGTTTCATACTGGTAAGTGGCCTCTTTGGTCCTCCTGCATACGGCGTATATCAGGATGACGTTTCCAAACTCTGTCAAGTTTGGTGGTTGTTGTTTCTCCATATAAAGGAGATGAAGGGCCTCGAGGACTGTCACTATCCGAATGTTATACAGTCAGTTGCTCGGAGTGGTAGATTGGGGCCCTAGAAGACGAACCTTGATGAACGTTTTTACTGGCTATTTTTTCCAAAGTTGGTTTATTCCATATCTCCTCTTTGCACGGAAGTGTAGCCTTGACTTCATGTAGTTGCAACACATGGGGGCAATCAAACTCGTAGGCGATGATAGAGTCGAGAATCTAAGTATCCATAAGCACGATTATGCTAAACATTGAGAGGTACAACGTACCCACACCATCATCCCAGTCCGCAACTCAGATTGGGCTTGTACCCATGCTCTGAGAGTCGCATCGCTATGCTGAACTGGCATGCGGTCAACATGTGTCGGTGATGTTCGAGATAGGAGGCCCGTCTTTCGGCATTCTTCAATGAGAAAAAGTCTTTGCTCAAGAGCACGTTCTGTCATGATTTGCTGGCCACTGTGAAGTTTATAAATCAAATTCAGAATGGCTGCTTGGACTGTCACGAGGCCCAGTCGACCTTGTGGTTGAAAATTACCAGGTACCCAAGCGCCACCCTCGTCCTTGCCACCGTCCTCGGTCATCGAGAAGAGACTCTGGTTCAAGATCCTGTCCAATAACCTGGCCATGGATGATGGCCAAGGGCCTCCAATATATTTGGCACCAATGGTTGATACAGCGAGTAGAAGAACCCAGATGTTTGGGTCTTGCCATATTGAAGGGCTTTGTTGCAAGAAAGGATATGTGGGATGGAAGTTTTCGTAGTAGAGACGCACAAAACATCTGATATGCCCCAATGGGGGGATTGAGTTATCGTCCGAATCTAAGGAGTGTGTTTCGACATCCTGGCGAACCGCGGAGGCTAGGTTTGAGTAAACAGCCTCCGTCACATAAGTGTAATAAGAATCCTGTGAACCGCCCTCTTCCGGGGACTTGGAACCTGCATGAATAGACCCATGTGAATCAAGCAGGCCGGCCTTTTCTATGGAATCACTGCTCTGTAAGTCCACTCTATGAGGCAGAAGTCGGCCGCGAAATGGGGCTCTTGCTGCTGTTCCATCCACGTAAAATGCCCCATCCGTTGATCTTGATGCGTTAGAGCCGTGAATACTGCCCGTTCGTCCGTCATGCGGGCTTTCCACAACCACTGAGCTGTGTTCTTGGTCGAGCTCGAGTGCTTGTCGCTCTGTGTGTGAGTCCGCCACGCCTGTAGGGTGACTCGATGGCCAGGACGAGGAGAAATTGGGTTCAACTAGCTCAGAAGAGAAGGCGAAAGTCATTGAGCCAAGGCCTTCTGGTATCATTGACGGTTGACTCTCCCACAGCGGAGCAAATTGACTATCCGAGAGCCAATTGATACTAGTTGCCCCGGTCGTGGGATCTAGCACGCCGGAAAAGTTGCCCAGATCATTGATTTGAAACATAGGGCCAATTGATGGCGGTGCAACGGTAGTCGGGTCGTTAGTGGATGGCCATGCCCTATCCGTTGAAGAGACCGTGAAAGAATCAGGATCGTTAATGGCCCAGGAAGCCTCGTTACTGTATTCAATTCCGCTATTGTCCACTTCTATAGCCGGGTCTGCTTCTGCTGGTTCCGGTGCTTGAGTATTGGCTTCAATTTCGGTGTCTTCGTCCAAGCTTTGTGTGGGCGATGATTCGGGAGATTGAAGATTCGAAACCCTCCCCTGGGCCCTTGTTCGGGTCTTTCGTCTCTTTGCATTTGGGTATATGCATTCAAAATTCCGCTCCAGGCATCGTCTGCACGGCAACTCTCTTGAGCACCGGATGCGACCAGCGGCACATTCTTTGCACGCTCTGGTTGACACTGGCTTGCGGGTTGGCGAGTTTGATGTATGTGTTGCTTCGTGTCTTTGTAGAACGTCTTGTCGTGAGAAGCACTTATTGCATTTTGGACAAGCATACGGCTTCTCATGTGTATGAGCTCGAACATGGCGTGTCAGGTGTTCTTGTCGCCCAAAGGTCCTTGGACAGAAGTGGCATTGGAATTGAATCTGCTCGCCATTGGCGGCCATCTTGATCTTTACTCACGACGCTTTTAGTAGCATTATGTGTGTGTTACTCATCATGATGGACGCCGTTCAATTGTTGTGAGCTTCACTGTTGCAGTGCGGAGGTGGTACGGCGGATGCTGGTCACGGGATGGATCTTTCTTGTTCCGTGTTGACGGCTTCCTCGAATGCTATTTGAAGTGTATCGGCAATGAGAAAGAAAAAGAGCCATGGTGCTATGTTGATGCTCATCATATTCAGTTAATGTCTGTAGCTGTTTTTTAAATGTTCATGTTGCCAGTTGTAATTTAGTCTGCTCTGGGTTCTTAGCTACGGGCATAATTCTTTTTCTTCTTTTGCATTTACTCAATGTTATCGATTGCAATTCATGAATTCATTCAATATTCAGACAATAACCCAGAATTTATCCAAATACGAGGTTAACTTCCAGCGACTTCAAACACCAACAGCCGAATCCCCTCCCCCACCGGAGCTTGAACTACTGCCTTTATTCTCCGGCGGGGATCAAACATCACCAGATCTCCCCACAAAACCCCTGCATGTTCTTCGACATTGACCAGGATCATAAGAATTTAGGTATCCTTGGCAGACTATCCCCAGATTCTTCCCCACAAATCCCGGATCATCACTAAGGAACGTAGAACTGAATTGTACATCATGGGATGGATATAACGCGATTTGTCAGGCCAGGAAGGATCCTGGTAACCTTTGGCTCCCTATATATACACACGTTATGCTGCTGGTCTTGGCTCCAAACTACCATGACAACTCAATACCCCATCATACTAAGGAGACATAGCCTTTACATATTGTTGACTTTTCTTCATCATGACTGCTCTCGCAGACGAGAAAGTCGCTAGAGTTAGTGAAGATGACCACGCCCAAACGTATGGCACCGTCAAGGATGCGTCAATCGCGAAGCAGGCCGCGGAAGAGGAACACGATCTCACGCTTTTCCAAGCTATTCGAAAATATCCCAAAGCTGTCATGTGGTCGGTTCTTCTCTCCGCCTCAATTATCATGGAGGGTTACGATCTCGTTTTGATCTCGTCCTTCTTCGCCCAGCCATCCTTTCGAGAACATTATGGTAGCTACCAGCCCAAATCTGACTCCTGGCAGATCACTGCTTCATGGCAGAATGCACTCAGCAATGCCGTCAGTGTTGGAACCATCATCGGCGCGTTTGCCAATGGCTACTTCACATATAAGTTCGGGTATCGCAAAGTGCTTCTCACTTCACTGGTCGCCATCTGTGGCTGTATCTTCATCTCATTCTTCTCCCCTAGTCTTCCTGTTCTTCTTGTTGGCCAGTTCCTTTGTGGAATTCCATGGGGCGTATTCGCCACTATGGCTCCTGCGTATGCTTCCGAGGTCTGCCCTATGGCATTGAGGGGTTACTTGACTGTCTATGTCAACCTGTGCTGGGCCCTCGGACAACTTATTTCAGCTGGCGTACAAGCAGGTTTCTCCAACAAGACTGGGCAGTGGTCCTACAGAATCCCCTTCGCAATTCAATGGGCATGGCCTATTCCTCTGTTTGTTATCCTGTTCTTCGCCCCAGAGTCGCCGTGGTATTTCGTCCGTATCGGTGCGTACGAAGAAGCCGAGAAGTCAATCACTCGCCTCAGCTCCTCTACGCAGCCGGGTCATTCGAAGCAAGCACTCGCTATGATGATTCATACAAACGAGATCGAGAAGTCAATTGATCAAGGGACTTCATATCTGGACTGCTTCCGCGGAGTTGACCGACGGAGAACCGAAATTGCCTGCATGGCTTTTGCTGCTCAACCCTTTTGCGGTTCTTCCATGGGCGGTACTCCAACATTCTTCTTCGTGCAAGCTGGTTTGCCTGAATCCATCTCTTTTCGGATGTCTGTTGGGGGTCTCGGGATTGCCTCTGTGGGCACAATCATATCCTGGTGGTTCCTTGCTCCCTTTGGTCGACGTACGCTATATCTTTGGGGTCTCGGATTGCTCACGGCTATTCTGATGATTGTTGGATTCATTAGTGTGGGTGCTGGAGACTCCTCAAGCGGCAACTACGCGCAAGCTAGCATGATGCTCATCTGGCTAGGCGTGTATTACATGACAGTCGGCCCTGTTTGTTATGCAATCATCTCAGAGGTCTCTTCGACAAGATTGAGAAACAAATCTGTTTGCGTCAGCCGGATTGCCTATTATATCGCCCAGATCATTTGCAATGTCGTCAACCCCTATATGCTGAACCCAACCGCAGGTAATTGGAAGGGCAAGACTGGCTTCTTCTGGGGGGGATGCTCTTTTGTCTTCTTCATCTGGACTTTCTTCCGACTTCCTGAGACCAAAGACAAGACGTTTGAAGAGCTTGACCTTTTATTTGCCAACAATGTGGCGACTCGCGAGTTTGCCAAGTATAAGGTGGATGCGTATGCTGAGGATGAGAAAGCTTTGACCATACAAGATGGCAATCGCTCTTGATGAGTGGAAGTCGAGACTCAATGTCCGAAGTTTGCTAGCGGAATCCCGTATTTTATGAGTTGATTTGTAAGATGACTTGACGAGCAATTGCTTTTCTGTATTCAGCAATTTAATCCCAGTTTTATCTAGTGATGCTCTACCATCGTGATTTCAGTTCGGGCACTGTTAGGCCAGCTACATCACAAGTCTACCTGAGATATAGGAGTTGTATCGGGAAGAAGAAGCTTGTGACCTCATATTGTACAACACCTGGCACTGCAGACAGGTGATAAAAGCACTGCGGCCAGAGAGGACATCCCAGGAGTGCTGAGGGAGTTAATGTGTGTTGGTATTGATATTTCTCTGCAGGGTTTGTTGGATATGTAGCTAGGTAGGTATGAATAGGAGACGTTCTCCTTCTCTTCATTCACAATACGAGGTTATGTTTACTATTAATCCGAGTGATACCCTTTTCAACATGGCAACAAACATGGGGTTTTCTCCATTATCGCATCTTGCCACCGTGATACTCTACCCAAACAACATCCATCCTCATTGTTACACAAGCAGCCCCCATTCGTCTCCCGCCCGCCCACCTTAATTATTTTCTCTCCCTCTCCCCTTCACACAATCTTTACACATTACATCTTTATATATTATCATTTACTACCCTTTGTCCCCGAATATGGGCGATAGTGTGCCAATGTCTGAGCATTCGGCACCTTTCTTGCTCCAACTGGAGCAAGAGTTTACCTGGTAACAGGTGATCGATGAGAGACTCGCCCCCGTTCACGGGGAGCGATGCGAGCTGTATATTTATATGCTGCTCGGTGGGAGTCCATATCAACCGTGTGTGGGCAGACCCTGGGAACGAGCAGACCCCCGACCAGATCGAGGAGGCTTCTTGACGCCAAACATCTCTGACGTCCAAGAAGTGCGACCGATGTAACAAGCTGGAGGAGAAGAAGACCTCGGAGAAGTATGAAGCGTGAGGATCGATCCCTATTGTGTTCAGTTATGTTTATATTAACAAAATACAGTATTCCATGCATGATGGTCGGCGATTACGTCGAGTATCACGTTGCATTCCGGGGCATCGCCCAGATCACCAAGGAGGAGGGCGACAAGGACGGAAAGTTCTTGGGCCAGGAGTGCCGCCGTGAGCTTGCGGTCGCCCTGGTCAAGCTCGGAGTCCAGCTTTTGAACACTGTTCAATTGCACAAGGCGACATATCGGCTAAATGCCCAAGCCGAGTTTCTTCCTGTTAGTTATACCTCGCCTTTTCCAATGACTATGCTGACCGTTACGCTAGGAGTTCGCGCAGCAGTATCGCGAGAGTGTTTCTGAGCGACGCCAAGTTCTGAATGCACAGGCATATTCATATCCCTCATTATTATCTGGCATTAATACTGATGTTACTAGGGGCTCAAAGGCCCCCCAAGGCTCCTTCCTCCTTGGGGACCCTGAGTTCCGGGCATACAACACCGCCCGCATGACCTTTGTGAGAGATGTTGAGGACGCCCTCAGAACCGACCAAGTCAGCGACGCTCATCACGGAGAGATCATGAAACGCCTGAACATTCGGGTCGAGGATATCGCTGACCCTGAGATCACAGCTGACTCAATCGCGGAAGAGATCCAGCTGGTGACACCACGTGGCCAGCCAGTCTGAGGACATCTACAACCATGAGATTACAGCTTAGTCCATTACTAAAGAGATCTGGGAAATGGAAAAACGTCACCAGCCAGTTTGAATTACAGCCACGTATACCAGAATTAAAAGATTAGACCTGGGCATTTATTTCTTTTATATTACCTGTATTACGTGCTCAACTTGGAAATTGATACCTGTAGCTTGCATTGTAAAACAATATAACCTAAGATACCTGCCTTAGATGTCAAGGTCACAACTCATCCTTAGGTTGTAATTCAAAACTTAGGTCAATTTATCCTCAGTGTTAGGATACTACCATAAAGATAGGCTAAGGACCTATCCTAATTTGAGGCCAAATCATCATAAGATCATCAAGGTATCTTAGCTTTACCAGAGTAGCTTCGAGTTTCTCCACACGTCGTTCGAGAGACTCGATCCCCGTCTGACCTTGCTTCTCGATAGATGTGGCATGTCGGCATTAGCGTAAAGCACAGCCGTCCGGTCGCCAGCGGCAGTATACCTCTCCAGACACAACGTGAATCTGGCCGTCCTTCATAAGTTAGCTTGGTTCCACCTGAAGAATAGGAGAAGGCGACAAACCTCGGTGAAATTCAAGCGGGGTAACTTAGCATCTGGACGGACTCCGTTGTTGAGATAGATGCGATACTGCGCGATGCGAGTATATTCTAAATCAGCTTTAGGCATTGCTTAGAAGCCTTTCAGAGGCAGATCAAGTAGAGCCAATGGGTAATGGTGGTAGAGGAGTCCAAGCAAGGTGAGAGAATGAGCGTTGTGAAAGGGGGTCCGCCAAAGTCGCTTGAACACCAAAAACACAGCAATATGTATAGAAACGCACCACGCCTGTTATTGTGTCTCTGAAGCTATTGTGCTATTCGTTCTGTACAGACCCCACTTTAATGCCAGGGCAATGCATTCAATGTGTAGAGTAGACCACGATACCAACAGTAACGATTGATTGTTGTACAGTTGGCTGCCAGCTGCGTGCCAGTTCCATATCATCACAACCTGAAAACACCACGTAGGTAACATCGCAGCCCTCCAAAGAAGATGACTACCTAGGTACCTACTTACCTAAGTACCTAGGTGATAGATTCTTCCGTCCTCACACGCCAGTTCTGTTCATCTTCCAAAAGTTCTACATCCAACATCAACTTTCTCAGGCCTCCATAACACTTCATTCAAGATCCCGCTACCAAAGAACTCAACAATTTCACTAGCGTTCTGTTTGTAGCTGCCTAGCAGCTGTATCTCTGGCTTCCTTCTAGTGCCTTATCCTCTGCCTTACAGTGTTGAGGCTTCGGTTCCTCCTCTCACGACTTCCAACCTCCACCCAACATCGCCCGCCCCGAAGCGACATCTTGCAGAGCTTTGCCTCTTGATTTTTCGCATACAGATAACTCTTCACTTCCTTCCTTCTCGTTTCCTTGCGCAACCCGACAAGTCTCAGAAACTGCGCCAAAGGCTGTTCTTCTTACTCCAATCACCCACAGTCCATCAATACTGCCAAGCGCCGGCAACAATATGCTGCTTGCTCTCCCAAACACAATTCTTTGCCACCTCGACGAAACACTGCGCCTTTGCGATGATCGACCCAGCAATCAACTCTTTCAAATCAAAAATCTGGGAAAGCATCGTCTAGTACTTGATATAAAAATGCACTCTCTAAGCTTTGAGAAAGATATCAACAATCGTCTTCACGCCGACACTTGAGCTACCGACCAAGTCCGGTTTACATAAATGTCTATTCTTTATCTGCTTGTTCCAATACATATTCTGACCTCTTCCCTAGTTATTAAATCTCATCCTCCTAAACATTCTTCTCCCTCTACAACGCTGCGCACAAACACGAAGTGCACGCCCATATCGTCTATTATACATTATTCTGCCTTCTCCCTCTCCCTCGTTCTTCGTTTTTCTCTGCCCTTTCTCTTATCGAAGCAATGTTTCATAAGCTTCACACACAACCTCGTATTCTGAGATCGTCTTATACCACAATTTGAATTTCCCTCTTCATTTAAGATCCAAACAGACTCGTATCATTGCCGATACGAAGAGAGATATGGTATGTTTTCTGACGGTTCTTTGATCAACCTCGCCCAAAAAAGCAAGTAACATAATTAACTCATCCTCTAGCCATTTCCTATCTCACCTCCTTATCGCAGCATTCTCTTACGCCGAGAAACTCTGATAACTCTTTTACGCGGAGCGATGTGGTATGTTTTCTGCTCACTTCTGACCAGTCTCATTCTGAGCAAGGATCACGCCTAAGTCTTGTTCTAGCCATTATATATACACCCCATCTCCTGGCCGTAGAGCAACTGCCTCTTCCAGAAAGCGCCAGCCCCGTCAGTTTCTGGTGTTCAGAGTGAGCTATTGCGTTTTGTTTGCTCTTCTGCCAATCGTGTGTTGGCGGTGGTGAGCCAGGCTTTTGGTTCCACATACACAGACCTGAGGGTCTAGGTGCTGCGAGTATATCGCGGCGAATGCACGAAGAAATTCGACATTCATCGGAAATTGCGTCTGCCCAAAAAGGTTTTTCATCAAGCCTGGCCCGTCCGGTTCAACGAGCCGGTCGCGATTCAATCCATTCCCCTCAAACTATGAGGGGGTGGAGGACCTCTCCGCCGAGATTGACAACCAAGGCGTCACGGCGGAGTTGGTGGACCTCAGGGTCGTCGAGCCCAATACCAGGCAGGCAAGCTCCCATTACCGTGACAGCGCCATCTTGGCGAAGATGGCTGGCTGTCTGTGTAGTCCAGGTGAGCTTCGCTCCCTGGACTGCAGCCTCTCCTTCTGCGACGAGAGAGATATGAGGACTCTCGGCGACACAGTAGACAGCCACAACCATGTGCAATGCTTGCACATGGTTCTGAACTCGAGGTGGTCATGCCCGTTGCCAGACGTACGTGCTGGGCTGTTCTACGGCCAGGCCTTGTTCCCCAACCTCAAGCAGCTGATCCTGAGCTTGGACTGTCCTACGATTCCGTTGGCAAGACATGAATGGAAGGAGTACAAGCCGGAGGAGGGATTCGTAAGTAAAGTTTATCCCTTTGTATTGACGTGACTTTACTTCATTGCAAGAATCACTTCGTGGATATGAACCCTTACTAATACTTCGAACATCCAGGCTGAAGATGTGAAAAAGTTCACAACGGATGTCCAACAAGCCTTTCCCAAGCTTGAGTACTTCGCGATGCCGGTCTACTCCACGATAATTCCTACCGACTTGAGCTATGGAGATGCCTACTTCCCTAGAGATTGGGACGGTCTCACGTCGAATGGGCACCGGGGTTGAAGAGTGGTACGCGGCAGTAGTTCAAGGCTTCCTGGGACATTGGTGTATGTATTATGCGGCGTATGTGCGGCGTAGAGATGCCAGTTTCTGGCATCTCAGCTACTGGATTGTTCCATCGACAGCAATACCCTCCATACGAGGGTATCTCTTGACCGGCTTGACTGAAAGCTCGTCACAGCAATGCCCAGGACAGACTTATATCGAATCATACAGACTGATGGCTTCATATATCAGCCCAATATTCATTTCTCCTTATGCGATACCCACAGCAGCGCGGCCTACTACAAGTGCTACCACAATTCACCATAATCTAACAACATAGTTGGAACATTGGGTAGATCCTTGGCCGTTTTATTTAAGACTACACAAAGATCTTGGGAAGTTTATTCGATGATTGGAAGGGGAAAGCACAACGTTTCCGGGGAGTCCATCCCACGTTTGACTTATTTCGAAATCGCATTTCTCTACCACAGAAGTGGCGGCAGAACAAATAGTCTGTCGAGAACCTATATCTGAGATCAGGAGCCCAAGTTTGTCAGTTTGTGAGAGCTATCCTTTCCATCAGTGGGATGGACCCCAGTTCGGTCTACAGCTTGACCAGGAGCTCCACCGGTATTCTGAACATTTCCGCCGCTGTTGTTGGTATCCTGGGGCACTCTCTGCTGGTTGACAATAGATGACCAGCCGGCCGTTCTTCAGCTCCTCATACCACTCTAATATCACCCCAGATCGGTCAGTTTCATACTTTCACAAAACAAAAAGCGGCTAAGTTTCATACATGGAGTGTTATTGTGTTGAGTATGGGCCATTCCTCCTAGGGGGCGGCTGGCGACTGGTACACCGTGGACCTTGTAGTGCGCGCAGAGCCTTGGTGGTGGCGAACATGGGCCTGGTAAAAGTAGTATACGTCTATAGGTCGATACAGCAGAAATGAGTTGACCATGTTTTCATTCTTAGCTTTTTCTCCATTATAATGTGATGAAAACACACCCCGTTGGTAGCTAGCGGTGACAGCAGTTGATTCGGACGGAAACGATTGTCCAGATACCGCTTATACTCATTTGAGTTTATCCGTGCATAGTGCTTGACTGACGTGAAATGAAGTCAAAAAGTTCACCTTGACTTCCAGTATGTTCCTCACGGCCATCTCTCCGTGTTAACCAAACCATAGCAAGCGAATCGAGCGATGGGCTCGTCACTGAAGTAATGATTTGCATCGCGGCGCTGGGCCACCCTGAAGAACGAGATCGCGAACTACTTCTGATCTCTGAGTATCGAATGAAGGGGAGTAAAGCGACTTCACCACACTTTGGTGATCTTCCTCGTTCTCTTCGTCACCCAAGGGGAACTCTTCTACTGCCACTTCACTGGCAAGAGGCCATGGACGACATCAGCGTACCATTCTGATTGAATGGTATGTCAGTTATATGGCCATCTTCAGGGAGAGATAGTTTCTCACGCAAGGTGTTCTTCTTTTCCTTCTCCCATTGTGTTCGGTCTTCGTATGTCACATATTCAGTAGATACGCCATGATAATCGGGGTAGTGGTAGTGAAGGTCACCTCTTCAGTGCAAACCCCCAAGAAATCTGAAAATTATGCTTCACTTGAGTCTGAGCATGAGATTCCCCGAGACTCGACTCTTGTTCTAAAGAAAGCTTGGGGCTGATCGCAATTTGTGAAGGAAAATTAATGTTGGTATGAATCATGAAAGCTACTGATGAGCTGCCCCCTTGCTTGGCTATGACAGTTCCACCCCTCTTAATTTCCCAACCTCTCATCCCCCCTTGTAGAGAATTATATAACAAAGAAGCTCAATCACTGAACGAGGGTTCATTCCGACAATAGAGCCAGCCATGATGAAACACCAAGACCAGTACATGACCCCTGAAAAGATCTCAAATCGAAGATAAAGTAGTTGAGTGGTAAGAGGATGAGGGGCCTCAGATACCTGAGAGGCACAGGACTTTCAGCAAGGAAATGTTGACTCGCATTCTGAAGTCTAGGGGTATTGAGCATCCTATCCAGCCTGATCTGGGTTGACCGATGCAGGTGTGGCAAACTGGAATGGAAACTGAGCGATGATCTGAAGGCGGCGCTGTTCAGGAAACTGATCATATTTAAGATGATGGTCAACATTCTGGAGGAACTGACGACAAGCGGCGTTCCATTGGGCAAACTCCTCATCATCAGGGGTGAGCCTGATTATTCTATCGCGACTACCACCATGGCCCTGTTAATACATATCAGTATGAATACTACGGAAGCACTTGCGAGTCATCATACCTGAGTCTGCAGCAGCATTTTGCGACTGGATACTAGATTTTGGTATCGATTGAAGAGCTTGTATGTCAGCGGGACGACTTTCTTTGAAGGAACAAAAGCTTACCTCCGAGTTATACCCAAAATCGCGGTATCGGTGGCGATCTCGATGGTCCAGGATAACACTAACGAAACATTGGCCTAGCTGAGTGATTAAACTCACGAGACCGCGGCGACAATCGTCACTGAGTCGATAAACCGATCCTTGACGAAGAGTAACAAAAGAGTCGATGGCTCTCATGGCTACATGGAAGTCGAAATAGTCTCCTATCATTAGGTCTGCACCGCTATGAATGATTAGCATCAATTGTGACTATAGTTCAAGCAAGGGCTTCATACTAGAAACACTGAGAAATGGTGCCAGGGGGTCTGCAGCCAGCACACTTGAGGGAAGCGGGATTGTCAAACTCGCAGGGGATCTGAGCAAACCTGGTCGGGGCATAGGTTTCATCGGCTGCTTTCAAGATATGTGCACGGGTGATCTTCACGGCCTTTTGTAAGCAGGGAATGCAAAGAGTCGTTGACCAGTCATGTGTATGGTCGATGTCAGGTAAATCGAGAAACGGAAGACCATCTGGCCCGGAGTCTGAAGAGGCCATTTTGTTGTTGAAGACACTGAAATAACTGAGGTAGAGGTGCAATCTGAATCATGAAAAAGAAGAAGTTGAGATAGTGGAGGGGAGCGAAGAGAAGGGAGGCAAGGCAGTGTTGGACGCCGGCATCTAAGGAGAAACTTGGCGGCAGTTATATAAGCAGTTCCAACGAGTGTCAGCGGATGGCAGATGATTCCAATGTCTGCTCTTTTAATAAAGTTGCAAGTTGTTGACCGTTTGGTGCTCTGCTTCACTATATTCGAGGTCATGGGTTGGGCCTGAGGCGAAGGACTGGTTGGAAGAGTCTCATGGGACAATAAGAGAAGGAGAGGAGAAAACTGTATAGTAACTGCATTATACTGATCATTGATTTCTCTGTGGTAGTCTTTTTGTGTACTTTGAAACAGTTGACACCAGTTCAATGGCCTCAAGGGGTGGCAGCTGTTGGCGGCTGTTTGCACTACTCACAATCACGAGCCCTTCAAACGCGCGGAGCCCGCCCCCTCAGCTCAACTCATTCACCTCTCTTCTTTCTTCCCATCTTCATCTCCTCTATTCTCTTCACTTCTTCTTCGTTCTCCTCCCTCTTTACGTTCCTTGGTCTTCAAAGTCATCACAAATGACTCGAAAACGGAAGATCGCCGCCATCGACGGCAGTGTTGGTGATCACGGACCAAATAGTGATCTCCAATGTTTCTTATGCTTCCAGCGGGAAATGGAGGTCAATCAGACTGTGATTTCGGACGCACTCAAAGAAAACACTCCAGTGCCCACAAAGCGAGACAAAGTACTTTGCAATTTCAGCCCATCCAATTCACCAGAATGCACTCACTGCATGAGCCGCGATTATTATCAGTGCTTCATGTGAGAGTTTTCTATCCGCCTCAATCTTTCGAATGGTTATATTAATCAGTCACAGAATTCCCGGCATGATGAAGGGCAACTACGTCGACATACGAGCTACTCTGCTAGCTATTGATGATCTTGTCGAGCAGTGCAATGGGCCAGACTACTGGCTTGACAAAGGCTGTCGTCGTGGCCTCGTCAAGGCTGTTACGGAACTTGGGAGTTGCTTTATTACGGCAGTCTCGCGCCATCTAGAACGTCACCATAACACTGATCCCGAAAACTATATCCGGGTAGGTCTTTATTCCTTCGATGAAAGTCACTACGCTGAGTTATATGCAAGGCCTCCATCGCGGTTTATGAACAACAAGCCGATCAACGTATGAGAGATGAGTGTGGGGTATGTCCAACTTGCACGACGCATCTCCGACCTATGTGACACAAGACACTAACTTAAGCATTTAGAGTGATGACCGTTATCTTCTACGACTCAGACCTAACGATGAAGAATTCGACCTTTATAACAAGGCTTGTCATCGTTTTATCCGAGACGTGGATGAGCTTCTTGGGCTAAACCGGATTTCCAAGGAGGTCCGGTCTCTTATCATCAGCCGTATGCCCGTCAAGTCCATCATTCAAGTTCCCCAAATCAACATGAACCGACGGGATCTTGAGAAGGCGGCCATACCTCCTAGATCACATGGCCGACCTCGTTTCGGGAATAGAAGGGAGGGATCAAATTATTCTCTCTGGGTTTGAGTCTTCCCTGGTGGCCCAGGTAGCGATGGGATCGTGCATGGAAAGCGCGCTCTTACTAGAAACCGGATGGCTTTTGTAGCTTAGAGAAGTAGCAAAGTCTCGGTGTTTCTATCTTCCCTGTTTTGTGGCCTGTTGGAGAACTGAAGCCAGTTACCTAAAGTTGATGACTGGTTCTCTTCAAAGAGCTCATATGACTTCAGAGTAAGATGTTCATGAATTAGAATGAGGAAATTGTACAATTGATCATTTTCTATAATACCAGTGACTTCCTGGGCCATTGAGCAGTAAGCTGGCACACTTGAAATAGAGTCTATCCACCGTTTATCAGCATACAATGGCAGCGAAGATCCGGTGGTCATGTCTTATGAAATTTCGAGGCTGCTCAATTCCGGTTCCACCGTGATGTAAATCATCTCTAGAGCCAATACCTCGCGGTAAAAGCATGTATCACGCGCCTCTTTTCAGGGGTTTAATAAGTTCAAGATCGCCAGAGATTCATATTATCTGTTTTGGTATGCAAGACCAAGGGTTAATGCTGTGTACATTACCGGAGATAGTGCTGGTGGCAGTCAAGAGAGCGTCGGGGATGGGGTTTCTGGTGTTCTATGCTTTTGTAGACTCTTGCCAAACTCCTATGAGTAGAGGCCCATGAATTCCGTTCCACTGGCATGAAGCACACCTACTTAGGGACAACGACTTCTACAATTACGGGGTCGCATTATTCTTCTATACCTACTACCGAGGTACTCTCTTTTGATACTGTATTTATGTCCAGACACGCCTATGCCAGGATCGCATTGACCTAACGCAGAGCATCATTGCTTACGGCTGGACTAAATACCATTTCTAACTTCTTCGCCAGGTTTAGTATATGTTGCGACTAGGAACTCATCTTCTCAACCACTTCATTATTACATTATTCATCCAGTCACTCTTCTTAACATCATTCCACATTATGTTTCACTTCACATGCATTCTTTGGAGTTGTTTTCAGGTATTTGACTGATTGTATTAGGTGTAGGTGAATACAGCGTATGTAGTTCCAACGCTAGTCCATATCAACGCCATTGCGATTCATGTCGATTCGTGTCTGCAGAAAAGGATTCCGCGTCAATTCGTCGAAATTTTCGATCGAAAATTAGATAGCCTCCTTGTGAACCTACAGAAACATTCCAGTTAGATTCATGAATGAGTTATAGGTAGCTCAGTAGTACTCACGTCGGCCTTCTTCTCGTGGGTGGTCTCGTCGAGCTTGTCTCCAAGGGCATCCTTGGCAGCGGTAGCTCTGCAGTGATATGTTAGCAATGTTGTTATGTAGGTGTGATGAGGTGCAGTGATGCTTACCGGGTAGAGACAGGGACGTTGCCGTCCTTGGCGACCTCCTTGTTGGCCTCCTTGGAAGCACCAGAGGTGGCCTGCTGAACGGTCTCAGCGACGTAGTTGCCGGCTTGCTTGAGGGACTCCATTGTGATAGTTGTTGGTGGTTTGGGTTGGTTGGTTGTTTGTGTGTTTGTGTTGTTGATTGAAGGATGAGATTGTGTGATGATGAAAAGAAGAGAAGCTCTGAGGAGGGGAGAGAGAAGGGTTTAAGTAGTGATTTGAGAGGCAGCTTGCTTGCTTGTGATCGTCTTTGAAAATGCAGGCACGCGTGTCAAAGATGGAGCAAGTGAGGAGGTAGAGCCTGTTAGATTTCGTCACTGAATCACTGTGGTTTCTCTATCAAGGTGCACTCTTGCAAGGAGGGGCAACTGCACCTGCCATTGAGATCGCGATCACAAGTGACGTCAGTTACTGTGTTAGAACGGTCTCGATTGTGAAGGTGCTTTTGTTCTACGTCATCACGAGCATGGAAAAGTCCATTTTGGAACCAAAAGCCAAGATGTTGTCCAGCCTGCCGGCGCCTCCAACCCCATTCTAGCCACTTCAGTATTAGGTAGTTCGATCCGGGGAGTGGGCTCCTCATGCAGATGCTCTCGTGTGATCCCCCCGTCATGATTGGATGGGAAACGAGCCGAGCAACGGGAAGCCTGAGGATCACTGCATTGACGACTTGCGGCTCCAAGCGGAGGATTCCTTCTGGCTCAGGGACGGCATTATGATTGGCCCAAAAGCCGCATGTCTTTAATGCATATGACGACATGACTTTGTTTAAGCTCGTCTTGTGAGGCTTCAGATTCAAAGCCAATCCAATGTCCCTTTCGCTGCAGCCAATCCAGAAACGTCAAGCTGCATTTTGGCGTCTGCCACGGCTCATTCCAGGTTTGTTCTCATCGAGATCGAGGTCAACTGATGATAGAAATTTTGCCCGTGAGAAGCCGACGATCGAGATGCTTTGACGTCAATGCTGGTAAACAAGGAATTAGCTTCGGTTGCCATGGATAAACGCGCTGCAATGCCATCGATAACCTCGGGTGGAATGGATGTGAATTCGATAATCATGAGGTCGGGAATATTGCAGAATAAGGGTCCATCCTTTGCGACGTCCTAAGGGTATCAACACCATCTTTGATTCTGTAGGGTGTTGAAACAGAGTTCGCCCAGGATTAGCTTGAGCAATCAGACGTCATATTCAAGGGACAGGCATCAGCGAGATCACTTATAAGCCGAGTCAATATTTGATTGAAGTTCGAAGTCATCAACAGTAGTTACAACATGAAACGGGACCATACGAATAAGTTATAGGAAATTCCTTAAAGTTAGGTCGAATTCATCCAAAGTTCTCGTCTGGATCAATACGGACCTCAGCTCTCGATCACAGCTGAGACCATGATGTCATAACAAACGGTCAACTCAGTGACCATGAAGCTTTCCGGCTATAAACTCACTCTGTAATAATTGATATCGTAACGTTGGAGAATAAAGGTTCAAATGTCCAGAATGGTCATGGTCTTATAATAGGGAAATTAACAACTTTGGGCCAAGGTAATGCATTGGCAGTGTTATTTCCTGTTCTATCATGATAAACTCCGAAACATCAGGAACACATTTCACTGGAGGGGAGACATACCTAGGTACATGGATGATAGCGCTGTCTCTCCACAATACAATAATCGACATATATACATACGAGGAGAAGCGATTAAAGGGAATAGCTGAGATATGTTAGATATTGAGGGCCAATACGTCGAAGATATAGAATGGCAATTATAAACCAAAAGAACTGAATAAACATCTCCAGGGTAACCATAGTGTCGAGGCAAAGAACCATCACGTGAGTACTGGCCCGTGCCCAACGACCATTGGACCCCGCGAACGATGCGGTCACGAGGCTCAAATCAGGCCAAGGGAGAGAGAATTAAGACCACGACAAGATATATCGAATAAAAGGATCTCTAACGGATTGGACAACAATTCACAAAGCCTGAGACTGAAGCTTTGAACCATAGTTTTGACGTATATCGACTTGAAAGCGACACACCTAGCTCACCACCGCCATGGATCTGGCTTACGATCATATCACTGAGGATGGCTACGCTAAGAAGACGGAAGAGCCAACGAATCCTCAACCACAGTCAACGCTGAATGAGGATCTCCAGGACGCATATAAGGCTTTTTCAAACAGTCCCTGGGGTGCTAAGATTGGTGGATTCTGGGGCACCGTGGTCAAGCAGGTATGAGATCTGAGCTCATGAACCTTGCCTGTCTAACTGCCTAGGGCGAATCGGTCTATACACAAGCCTCCAAGGAGTTGGCTGAAGTAGGTGAAGATGCATCAAAAGGACTTACAGGACTTCGATCAACTATACTGAGCCACACACGAAATCTTTCACTCAACACCCTTACTGCCGGCGAAAGCTCAAAGGATGGTGAGAATGATCAGGCCACCACCCCTAGGGCAGACGGCCCATCAGATGCCAATCAGTCGGAGAATACCCTAGCACGCCTCAGAGCTGAGGCGGCCAAGAGGTTGCAGGACCTACAGCGAGCTGAGGATGCCGCTGATGAGGCTCTTATCAAGTTTGGTGGCAACGTCCGGAACTTCCTTCGAGATGCCATCAGTATTGCACCCCCGCAGGACTCCGACCAGAGTGGAACTGTTCTCTTTGAGAGTAAGGATGCTCAGGGAAAGCGTGTTATTCATACTTCAAGATTCGATGCCCAACTCCACGTCATCCATACAACAACTGAGAGCTTTACAAAAGACCCCAACAGTGCCGATTATGCGGCTTGGTCAGAGGAGTTTGATGCTGATAAGAAGACACCCGATATCAACAACGATCTGCAGAAATTCCCCGATTTGCGAGCTACCATGGAGAAGTTGGTTCCCGACCAGGTTCCCTACGTTGACTTCTGGAAGCGCTACTATTTCCTTCGTCACGGTATTGAGACAGCCGAGGCCAGGCGAAGAGATCTTCTCAAGGGTGAGTCAATTGGTATTTCAACAGTAATTCGCTAACAAGCCCACAGCTGCATCTGCCGAGGACAATGTTGCCTGGAGTGATGATGATTCTGATGATGATGACTCTGACGATTCCGACGACACCAGCACACCCGCGGCCAAGTCCAAGGTTGAACCCAAGGTTGAGCCCAAGGCTGCCCCTACTGCCTCCACCACTACTCAACCTCCCGCAAAGAGCCTCTTGAAGCCAACTGAACCCCGCACGTCCAACGACGAGAAGTCACAGGATAGCGAGGCTAGCTACGACGTTGTCGGCGCCGCATCTGGCAAGACAACCCAGACCCCCAACAGCCCCAAGGACCCCAAGGATCCCAAGAAGAAGAAGAAGGAAGAGAGCAGTGATGAGGAGGATGACAGTGACGAAGACTCAGATAGCGACGAGGACTGGGAATAGAACCTGAACAAGTCCAGTACCGTATCGACTCGAAAAGTTCGTTGCGCCCTGTAGATACCAGTTTCCTAAGAGATCATAAATTTAGTGCTAATATCAGATTCTTGATCCTATTTTAGCCAATTAGTAGCCTAGAATTAGGTAAAAAGGATATATAGGGCGTAGCGAATTTTTCGAGTCGATACTGTGTATAGGGCGATCGGATTGTCGCTTGTCCAGCTTGGCGTTCGGAATTTGTGAAACCAATGTGGCATTTTGAAAGCACAAGAACCTGTAACTTGATATTGGATATTAATACCAGGAGCTTGTGTCTTATATCCAGCCATCACCCTTTTTGCTTTTTTTGCCGTCGTGCATTTATTTCTTCTTCTTGGTGACCATGGTGAATCCATCATCGTCGACTTGAGGCTGGGGCTTCTCCTTTGGCGCTGCAACCAGAGCGGGAGCCTCGTCCATCTCAACATCAGCACCTCCCTCATCATCCTCGGAGTCGTCGTCGCTCTCCCAGTCTGTGTCCTGATCGGCGTCCTCAACCCTCTTGAAAACACCCTCCACCTTTGTTCCCTTGCGGTTCAACCAGCGTGTGCGCAGAGTCTTGACCTCGTCAAAAGTACCGAGAGTGCAGCTCGCGCGAGCGCGGAGAATGTTGCCCGCAACTTCTGTGCCCGAATCGTCATCGACGTTGACCTCGAACTCGTCAACCATGACCTGCAGCAGTACAGTCTCTACCTCCTCCAGATCAGGATCCTCGGGGACCTTTCCATTTTTCGGGGGCGTATCGGTGTATTCGGGGAAGAGTTCGACAACGGCACCGGCAAACCAGTCGCGCTTATCGGCAGAATCGGGGCCACCCCAGCCATTTTGGACGGAGAGTGTAAGGGCAGGCCAGAGATGAAGTGCGTATGCGACGGCTTGCTCGAACTCGGATTGACGTTCAGCTGGAGATTTAAAGTTAGTTTATTCTGAAATTGTGAAGCGAGTGCTTAGACTTACCTGCCGGAGGCAGCTGCGCGGGTTCTGTAGAGGCCATGATTGTGGTGATAGTTTTGGCGGGGTTTGGAGGGGCAATTTGAGGAAGATGGCTCTGCATAAAATTTTTGGTGTTTTTCTTGACTGGACCCGCTGCTGCGGCCTAAGTAATTGGCCCACATAATTTGGAGTTGCTTGAGCGTCGATCTGGTGCTCCGTATCCGGAGTCCGCACTACTATTTTTATTATCCTGGAATCAGTAAAGCAATGAATTCAAGAATTGGTGTTTTATATTATGCGTTGTATGGATATAGAGACTTGTTCTTTTACTGTTGGCCCATTCTCTACGGATATGTCCAAGTTTCCAACACTATATCGTGCTATGTATAGCTTCTCAGCCGCTTTGCCTTGATTCTTGGCTGCAAATCTCCCCACAAACGAACTGCACAGACCATCTTTTAATCAAAGTCCAGTTTCAGTCAGCGACTCACTCGCTGCATGCATTTGGTTTCGCGTCCCCGGTTCCGTGGAGTCAGGGGTAATAACTGGATGCAACTCACTCATCAAAGCATGACATCATGAGACCCCTAACATGCTAGGTAGCTATGCATTATTAGGTTTTGGCTTCACGCGAGCCTGACCCTTTATGAACTGGCTGATCTGAACTCCTCTCCATGGCACATGTCGTCCATGTCTTTAATAACGACACAAGCTACTGACTGTTCTACTGTATATCCAAGTTTCAGTGACTGAGTGACTGAGTGTGTGATAGCCATGAACTCGCTCAATACCACGTCCGTCTCGTTCGCTGTGACGCCGACTGTCGTATCGACATTGTTTTCTCATGTACGTCCATTCATCATCTTGTGATCGGGTTGCAACGCCCGATTGTCGCGATAAAGGCATCGGCGTGACGTTGGCGCTCTTTCTTAACCTTGAGATCAATTAATTGCTTTTTTCAACAGCGACTGACCTTGCAACGCTCTAGTATTTCAACCGAGGACCCCTGAGACAACGTCCAACCGCGCATCTCTCCTATGATGAAGGTCTCCATCTGATTCGGTCATTCCTCGAGTATGCATCACACCACACTGTCGAAGAGCTCCAAGCATTCACCGCGCAATGGGTACCGCATCCTCAGTGGGTCAAAGTCGAGGATGCTACCATCGCCGAGGATCAATTGATACGCGCCGCTGAAATACTTGCGAAGCAACTGGGCCCCGATGGCATCAAGCAAGTCGGCGGTGACAAGTGGTGGCAATGGCGGATACCCGATACCACTCTCGATGCCGAGTGGATTGAAATGCGCGTGCATGCCTATAATCGAAAGCAAAAAGGGGGCAAGTCGCGGCGCGTCATGATGTATATCCACGGAGGCGCATACTACTTTGGCAGTGTTGATGAGCATCGATATCAGATGCAGCGACATGCTCGAAAGCTCAAAGCACGCGTCTTCGCGCCTAGATATCGTCTCTCTCCGCAATTCCCCTTTCCTTGCGGCCTCCACGATTGTCTCGCGGCCTACCTCTATCTGCTCACTATTCAAGACCCAACGACCATCGTATTAGCCGGAGACTCTGCTGGTGGCGGCATGGTAATGTCTCTGCTATGTGTCCTACGAGACCAAGGCCTTCCATTGCCTGCTGGTGCTATCCTCATCAGCCCATGGGTTGACCTGACGCACTCGTTTCCGAGCGTTGCGGCAGAGGCACCCTATGATTATATCCCACAGGCGGGATTTCATCACAAGCCTTCCAAAGCATGGCCACCACCAAATGAGGACGATGTGACCATGTTGAGAGAAGAAGCGCTGAAGAAAAAGAATGGGACAAAGAAGACACCCGGTAAACGCGAGCTCAAAGAGAAACAGCAAGCGCCAGTTGCAAAGAGCGAACCGTCAGACGTCTCATCCAGATCAGAATGGATCAATGGCGGAATCCCCATCAACCCCGAGAAACTCCTCTCTGTTAACATTGATGGCCAGCCTGTCAAGCTAAAGGACCAGATTCAGGTAGGTTTCATGGACGATATGCTGGAATGCAAACTGACAACTTTAGATGTATACTACCAATGAACTCCTTGCCCACCCTCTAGTTAGTCCGGTCATGCAGCCTACACTGGGCGGCCTGCCTCCGCTTTTGATCATGGTAGGAGGCGGTGAAATTTTACGAGACGAGCAGATATATTTGGCTCACAAATGCGCCAACCCTGCGAAATATGCGCCACCAGACGAGAGGTTGACACCGGAGGGAAGAGCCTTGCTGGAGAAGTACAAGCCGACCGACGTCCAACTCCAAGTTTGGGATGACCTTTGTCATGTGGCACCGACACTAAGTTTCACTCGTCCTGCCAAGTACATGTACAGATCGGTTGCTCAATTTGGAGCATGGGCCCTTGCGAGAGCCCAGAAGCGTGGCATCGAAATTCTCGACGACGATGATATATCAGTCATCTCGGAATCTGGATCCGAGAGCGAGCCCAAAGAAAAACCGCCCAAAACGCCAGAAACGGAAAAGTCCGACAATAACTCGGAGACTGGCCGGGTTGGAAAAGCTGGCGATCCTCTTCCACCGTTCAAACAGCATATGATCCGACAAAAGGTCACTCGTCATGGTGCTACTCTACCATTGGCCCTTGAGGAAGAGTTGATAGCATGCTGCGTTGAACCTGCTAGTGTTGGTGTCGTCAAGGAGGGTACTGTAAAGAAATGGCTGGCGATGAAGGCCCAGTGGGATCATCGATATGCATCAACCAAGGCCAAAGTCCACAAGAAGATGGTCGACGATATGGCCGTTGGCTATCATGACTTTGGCCCTGGTGAATGCCCCCCTCCAACTGCATTGGCTGGCCGACGACGAGTCGACTCCAAGCTGGTGGAGGGCAGCAAGAAACAACAGAAGAGTTGGGGTCTGGCAATGTGGTCACTCTGGGGTTCTAAACACGACGAGATGACGGTCGAACGAGAGAAGAAGGCCGCTGGACAACCGGAACCTCAGGGTGCCACCAATGCTGATGGCGAAGGAACGCGGTCCATTGCTAATGTCGAAGGACAAGACAAACCGCGATCACCGCGGTCACCGCCAGGCCGAGCACGAAGCCGATCCCATACAAAGGTGGTCACCGACGAGAATCAGACGGGCAGTATGGTCATTATCGACGATACGCCAATTGCTCATCTTATAGAGCAGAGAAAGGAACAGGAAGCTGCCAACACCAGCCTCCCCGGCCCCGAATTTGCGCCAGAGACTGGTGTAGCTGGTAAAAGGCCATTCCTTGATGGCATCGCACTGCCGTTCAGTCTCAATAAGGATGCTGAGACGGCAAGTATGATGACGCTTCAATCATGCGCTGTCACGCCACTTCCAGGCTCACGACCTATGAGCTTAAGCTTCCAAGATGATGATTCCACCGAGCCCTCTCAATCAACACAGCCAACACAGCTCTCCCAAGATGTACCAACCATCGAAATAGCACGAAAGGGGCCATTCCTTGATGGCACAACAATCCCATTCAGACTCAAGAGAGAGGCAGATTCTGCTAGTATGCAGACCTTGCAGTCGAATGTTACCGCCATGCCACCAGTAAGCCCAAATGTGCAGCCACCGGAAGCGGCTGAGAAGATGCAAGAGCACGGTGTCACAGATGAGAAGAGTGAAGTAGATGATGGAGAGCCGAGCGTGTTTGCCACGCCGTTGGAGCGACCTGGCCTTGACACTTTTGTTACCGCCCAGGAAGACCTTCCCCGGGTTAATAAGTAAGAGGAGGAATTCATGGAAAGGAGTTTTTGTTTTTCCTTTTTGGTGCAATGTTGGATACAGCCAGTACTGTTTTGTGCAACCAGGATATCCCGCGTCAAAGTACAATCGTTATCATTATTTTCTTGCGTCTGTAATCAATATCTATAATCAATAATCAACTTGAAATAGGAGTATTCAACTTTTTAGTCCTTTTTGTAGGTTGAGTCCATAATCATACATGATGGTACAGTGTAGGGGTATATACAGCCTGGCTAGAGATTCCCAAGTCTCCAGCTGGCAGATCATGCTTTCGTCCTAGATTCGCCTTTTGTCTAGAAATCCTCCAATGGTCTATGCTTCCCATAATCGTTGCCTGCTTAGTCCACGCCGTTGTATCGCTTCCACTGCTCGACGTAGAAGTGAGGATCTTGAGGGCCCTTAGAAAGACCCTGGTAGTCACCGGGTTCCGCCTTGACTTGTCGGCTCACAAAGGGTGTAAGCTATTCCACCACTGTTAGCTTTCCGGCCACGGTCTCAAAAGTGGTCCATCCTTACCTTGAAGTCTTTCAGAGGTGGCACAGGATATGTTCGGACCTTGTTCCACTCGATAACGTAACCACCGTACTTTGTGTGTCGACCCATTGAACCAGTGCGGTTACCCTTATAGAAGCCCTTTGCAACATCCTTGGTTGTGAGTTTGAGGTGGCGGTAACGACCGACGGAGAGGGCCTGCGTAGGTCTCATGGCGACGGATTGGAGACGGAAACTTTCGGAGTCGACGTGGGAGAGCTCGTCAGTCGGAGGCGGGGCGAATGGGGAGTTATCCGTGGTCAATTGATGCTGGCGTCCGCGATCGCAAGGTTGAATCTTGAAGTTTTGGAGATTCGGCGTTGGTGTTGTTCCGGTTCCGGAGTACATAGCTGCCGATGGATTGCCGGTAACGGTCAAGTGTTCATCTGATCGCTATTGGGACATTCTTCAGTAAATAGTCATTCTGTTTTTATTTTATACCGACTTAAACCAACTATAATCATTGAAAACGGTTATTTTATTTTTAAAGGGCGAGGTTTCACAGCTGGGCGGCTTCTTACTACCTTCGAGGTCTGGAAGTGGGCTGCTGCGCTAACGAGGGGCACCTGTGATGAGCATGGATGGCTAACGTCGTCTGGCTACAGCAGCTCTAAGCCCAGCCAACATTCGCTTTCGCGAACCCATGCCTTCACCATATCAAATTATTCACCATGGATGGGTATCCGACGGGAAGTTTGGACCATAATGTCCCCTTTTTAGTGGCCGCCGGCCTCGACGTCGAGACAGAACAGCTCCCATTGAGCGCAGAGCTCAACGACCAGAACATCCTCCTCCAATCAGAGATACCACCTATCCAAGGTGAAGAGTCAGAGGTGTTGACGCAGTACTTCAAGGATCTTGATGCCAGCGCAAAGTCTTGGAGCGCGTTTGAGAGGAATGAGCCGTATAGGTTTCGGGTCAGAACTACAGGAAGGGTAGGTAAGCGCGGGATGCTGGTTCAACGTCTTGTTCTAATTATGTGGGATAGTCAGTTTTATTACCGCCTCGTCGAGCTCGTCTTCCCGAAGGTATCGAACCGCTCAGCGAAAACCCGATATTGCATTCGCCCTTCTCGCCCCTAAGTCCTGTATCAGCCCTGTATCCCGACGGTCTCATCGACGCGCAATGGATCAAGAAACACCAGAACCTCGTCCCTAGCGTGTACTTGTATTTCTATCCCCTCACGAGCGATCCGAGTTCCATGACATTACAAGATAACCATATCAAGTCCGATATCAACAACATCAAGAGTGGTCTCCTACGATCAGGATACAAATCACGACTAGCGATTGTTTTGCTTGCGGATGGTGAAGGCGCCCCCCTTTCGTTGGCCGAAGGCATTCAAGAGAGACTGGAAAACATACGGAGAGGGACGGCGTTGGACCCAAAGTCGGTCTTTTACATCCCGTCGCAGGAGTCACATGACGATTTGAAGCAGGTGGTTGATAACATCTTGAGCGTGCTGTACACTTCAGCCGTGGAATACTACCGCGACCTGGGACGACATGCCAGAAAGAAGCGATCGCGTGGAATAGTACCACAGCCGACAGTGCCACCTACGACTGGAACATCACAGACTCTCTCACTCCCAGACTGGAATTTCAGATACGACTTCAAATCAGCAATCTTGGCAGAATTCCGCCAGGAGACGGATGCGGCGCTGCAGTTTTTCAGACAAGCATATGAGGTGCTCTTGGGACAGGATGTGCTGGACATTATCCCCAATTGGAGCCCTCGCTGGAATGAGGCGCGACTCTTGGCAGATGTGATAGCGATACGATGTTTGAGGTGCCACTTATGGTTGGGACAAACCACGCTGGCTGTAAGAAAGTGGCATTCGCATCGAGAACGAATCGCAGACTTTGTCGATCGACGCGGACGAGGGACCAGCAATTATGGATGGCAGGCCTGGGAAGCTCGATGGGCTATTGTCATGGCGAATTTGATCGAAAGAGTTGGATTGTCAGATTTAGCCCCAGCCACAGGGGCTCTCTTCGTTGCGCCGGACAAGTCTGTCATGGGCGAGCGATTATCACCATGGGAGCTGCTACACCATACAGGCTACTGGTATCGTATAGCAGCACGTCATCTTGTGGCTCGTCGAAAACTCGCGCATCGAATACCAGAGGAGGACAGGTACTCACCAGATACAACACCCGCATCAGCAGTTGCCAGCAAGGCTTTTACATACGACACATACATGTGCCCAGAGCCGTACCAAGAATATCCTATATCAAATCAAGGTGTGAACCATTCACAGCTGGTCATCGATTGCCTCAAAGCGGCGAGCTCGCAGTTTCGGGCTCGAAATCAAGAGCGACTGGCTACAGAGATATCTCTAGAGACTGCGTGGGAATTTGCCAACTTGAAACAATGGGATGATGCAGTTGAGATGATCCTACCATTCTGGGAAGATGCCAAATTCAGATCAGAGGACTGGGTCAGCATCTCGGAGGACCTTTGTTTAACAGTGCGAAAGATTGCTATGGGAGCTGGTCGCCCAGACCTTGTGGTTGCTGCGGACTGGGAGCTAATGAGCAACAGTGAGTATTTTCGGCTGATAAACCAGAGTACAGTGTTTTCTAACCACGCTCAGAGTTTCTACGGCGGCCACAATGGCATTACGACATGACCCGATCGCTTGAAGGCATCTCGGCTGAGGAAAAGCCCTCGATTAGCCTAACTGATGAGAAGACAGGCTCGTTCGTCTCAGCTTCTTTTGTATTCCGGAACAAACAGGGCAAGGCTGGCGAGACGTGTATCGCCCAGCTTGCACTCACCTCGCATACGTTCTCCGATGCTGCCCCAATAACCTTTGACTCCTTAAAGGTGCAATTCGATGGGAGCCTGAGACCAATTCAACTAGAGCATGAGGCATCAGATGAAGAACCACCATCTCCCTCAGGGGTTTCAATTTTGTCATTGACGTTGGAGGAAGACTATGCTGAAGGGTCCGAGGATGAGTTGCCGACATTGTTAAAGGGACACTCCGACTTGACACTCCGACCTGGCCAGACTCGAGTATTCGAGATGACGATACCTTTAAGGGAGCCAGGTGCTGCTACAGCTTCATCTGTCACTCTATCGCACAGCAATGATAGCTTCGATCTCGACTACAAACTTAAGATTCGCGAAACAGATCCTGTCGTTGGCTGGTACATCCAAGACTCACCAAAACCCAGGAGTAGTCGCCCCGAGGCAGGGACTATACAGATCCAACCTCGGCCACCAAAGATGGAGATTAAGCTCTTAGATCCCCCGGCTCAGTACTATGCCAATGAGGCAATTGACCTGCAAGTTGAGCTGCTCAATGCTGAGGATGAATCAGCCACTGCCAAATTGGACATTCACCTCTTCGGAAAGGAAGTGCCTGCAATCCGAGTGGAGGTAGACGGGCATGAAGGTGGCGCCGAGGCATCAACAGAAGAGAACAAGATCTTGGGACTTCCGCTGGGTGCCATCAAGAGCACAGCGTCAGTCAAGCTAGTATTGCATATCGATCCTCCATCAGCTCCCACGACGTTCGATCTACACTTGAAGACGTCGTACCACCTGGACTCAGATGTCGCAACGCCAATTATGCAGCTATTGGCAGTTCAGCTTAACGTTGTAAACGCCTTCGAGGTGAATTACGATTTGGTTCCACGACTTCACCCAGGACCATGGCCAAGTCTCTTTGACTCCGAGGGCCTTGGAGATACGGAAGAGGGTGTTGCTCGAGGCTTTGCACAGAAGTGGTGTCTATTATGCCATTATGCATCATTCGCCCAAGAAGACCTCAAGGTTCTTGGAATGGATCTCAACGTGGTCTCATGCGTTGGTGGTGCGAGATGCAACGTAACCCAGGGACCGAATGTATCAGAAGAAGGGGCAATCGTTACACCCAAGACGATGCATGAGGCACAATTCGATCTAGTAGCGCAGAAACTTAGCATGGAGGATCGGCATCCTGTGACACTTGAATTGGCATTCGTCATTCGATGGCAGCGCCAGGACCGCAGCGATGGAGCAGTCAACACAACGACCATGCCAGTGGGTAAATACCTGGTACTAGGCACAGAGCCGCGAGTGCTGGCATCCGTGTATCACGGCACCTCAGAAGAAGACGATCTTCCAGGGCTGATGCAGCTGGACATGACAGTCGAGAACCCATCGAATCACTTCCTCACGTTCGGCCTCGGCATGGAACCGAGCGAGGACTTTGCATTTTCGGGCGCAAAGCAGACGACCCTGAACTTGCTGCCCCAGTCAAGACGAACCACGACATACCGACTGCTACCGCATGTCAGCGGAGTATGGATGCGACCGAAGCTTACGGTGCGAGACAAGTATTTCCAAAAGGTCCTGCGTATAATACCGACAGAAGGGATGAAGATCGATGAGGAGGGGCTACTGGTCTGGGTTCCGGGAGAGGAGACCCCGAAGGAAGAAGCGAAGAGCGAAGAGCGAGCATAAGCTTATATAAAGTTGCATGTAAGTCATGATCATGGGTATAGAGGGATGGGATGGATGGATTAGATAGATGGTGGGTGTTTAAACGAAGCTATCACGTATTTTATGATTATTATATATCAGTTTTCTCACACAGGATTCTTTGTTTGGGGTGATATTTTGGTGCGACATCGTAGGGATGACAAAACGTCGTGTCAGTCCCGAAAGAAATGACAAGGTTTCACAGCGGAGGGCGTTAGGGTTTAACATATGAACGTGTAACGTATAAAACGTGCGTGAAGCTTCCAACGTCAGATCATTAACATAGGTGGCTTGTCCGTCCGTGCGGTCGTCGGCCTCGACTTGAACAACGAGCAAGAGATTTGATGTTACTGGACCCGGAGATAAATACGGAATAATCGCCTTGAATCCGAAAATGCAGGGGGAGCTGGTAGGATGAAACATACAGCTTAAACGAGTTGGCGCTTCCATAAGCCAATTTTTACTCACATAAGCCAATCTTGAAGGAGTCTAGAGCGGACGAGCAGCGGTCGAGACCAGGTTGCGAGGGAGATCAGCACTTGGCGTGCCATTGGACTGGGAAGTCCAAGATCGGGCTTGGATTTAGCGTGTGCTTTGTGGAGGTGTCATCAAAGGCTTTCTTGTCCTTGTGGTTATTTGGTGAAAAACAGTCAGGATGTTTGTCTGTCTGAATGTCACGATCAAGCTGACATATCTATCTGTAATGAGTATTGATTTTATCACCTGAGTTATTTATGCAGTAAGATTCTTGTAAGACCACATTGAAAGTCAGAGAAATGAATTTGGACAAATAATAATACAAACGTTCCCGAAAATGACCCTTCAAGCCTTCATAAGCCGGCCCTCGGACATCGGCCTTGATGAGTTGTCCGAACCACGGTCGTGCTCAGATGACACTCCAGCTTCAGCTCGCCTATCGTATCAAACTCGCAACTTAAATCAGCCCGATTATCAAGAATAAGCTAAGCCGCTGGTCGTGTATGTCTCTTGGTGCTGACTGGTTGTGACTGTCGCCGGCCGGTACACGGACGAATCCTTTGCCGCGTCTCCATGATTTTTATTCAATATCGTAATCGATACTAGCGGTAGTCGGATATTTTTTGAAGTTTGGGCTTGTCCTGGAGATGAGACTAGCTTTAGGGGGGGATTAACTGCAGATGGTGACTGTACTATTGATTGTTTTCGCATCCATCATCACATGGGGACTGTCACTGTGATACTGATACTGACGTAGCTGACTACCTCCTACCTCTAGTTAGTAGCTAGTATTTATTCATCTTTAGCCCATCTCCAACACTTTCATTCTCGTCACGAATCATCCCTAATTCTCGCTCTTCTTTGCTTTCCCTGGCAAACGACGGAACGAGAAAACATTCCCTTTCATTCCCGGAACAAACACATTTAACTACTAGTTGCCTGGTGCTGTTTGCGCTCAACACTACTAACCCACCTGGGTACCTATCCAGCTTTTGTACATAAAAACATTTCTAGGGAGCTCATCTTCTTTTTCTCTTCCTACAACAATCTTACAACATCATCGTCATGGCCTCGACTACACCCGCTACGGCGCCAACTAACGCCATGATCCAAGAGACTCGTCTCTCTTCTGATGAAAAGACTGAAGTTGGATCTCACAACATCATCGATAATTCTGCCGACAACAAGGAGCAACAAGCTGGCTCTATTAATGCCAGCAACGATACCCCCGATGAGGAGCCCCAATATCCTGGCGCTGCAAAACTAACCCTTATCATCTCGTCTCTCTGTCTTGCCATCTTTCTCGTTGCCCTCGATCAGACCATCATCGCTCCAGCATTGGGCGCCATCACTTCACAGTTCCAGAGTGTCAAGGATATTGGATGGTATGGCTCTGCCTATCTTCTCACCACGACGGCTCTGCAGCCCATGTATGGAACTATCTACAAGTACTTCAATGTCAAGATTGCGTACCTTGCTGCTGTCTTCATCTTTGAGGTTGGTAGCTTGATCTCGGCTGTGGCGCCCACTTCTGTCGCATTCATTGTCGGTCGTGCTATCGCAGGAGTAAGTAGTTCCCTCCACGGACCTCATAACTCCTTACTGACTGTTCTTAGATTGGAACGGCTGGTCTCTTTTCTGGATCTATCGTCATTCTCTCTCTCATCAGTACGTTTATTCCAATACCACTCCAACAAACTTAACTAACACCAACCCTAGTGCCTCTTGAAAAACGGCCTCTTGCTTTTGGTCTTGTTGGTGGTATGTGGGGTATCGCTTCCGTCGCTGGTCCTCTTCTTGGAGGTGTTTTCACCGAACATGCTACCTGGCGTTGGTGCTTCTACATCAACCTCCCTATCGGTGGTATCGCCATGATCATCGTCTTCTTCTTCGTCCATGTCAACCGCAACAACTCAGACACCATCAACATGACTTTTATGGATCGCATTCGCAAGCTCGATCTTGCTGGCGCAGCCATCTTCATCCCTGCCATCGTTTGTCTGCTCCTTGCCCTGCAATGGGGCGGTGCCGAATATGCCTGGAGCAACTCGCGCATCATCGGTCTCTTCTGTGGTTTTGGTGCTATGATTGCCATCTTCATCGGCATCCAGTTCTGGAAGGGTGATCAGGGAACGCTTCCTCCTCGTCTATTCAAGAACCGCAACACCTTGGCTGCCATCATCTTTGCAATGTTCTTTGGAGCCGGCTTCTTCCCTCTCATCTACTATCTCTGTGAGTCCCACCCATATTGTATCCTGCTACAATCCCTGACTAACATTTCCAAGCTCTCTACTTCCAGGCCATCCAGGGTGTTAGTGCCGTACAGGCAGGAATCAAGATTCTTCCTCTCCTCCTCGCTACCGTCCTCTGCTCCATCGTCACGGGAGCTCTCATCACCATCGTCGGCTACTACAATTATGTAGTCATTCCTTGCATGGTTCTTTTCACTGTCGGCTGCGGTATGCTCACAACTCTCGATGTCCACTCCCCTCTCAAAGAGTGGTTCGGTTACCAGGTCATTGCCGGTCTGGGCATTGGTGCAGGCTTCCAGATTGGTGTCCTCATTATTCAAACCGTTTTACCTCAAGACTGGGTTCCCGTTGGTACTGCCGTTGTGCAGTTTGCACAGGCCTTTGGTGGTGCCATCTTTGTGGCTGTTTCTCAAACTGTCTTCCAGAATGGCCTCATCGACACAATCAAGGCTGACAACATTGGCATCGACCCTACCATCTTTATCAACACTGGAGCTTCAGAGATTGAGGAGACCTTGAGAAAAGTGGACCGCCTTGACGCTCTGGACACTGTTCTGGAAGCGTACATGAAGGGTCTCCGAGACACCTTCTACATTTCTCTTGCTTGTGCCGCCTGCGCCTTTATTACTTGCCTGTTCTTCCAGTGGAAGTCTGTCAAGAAGGGCCCCGATGGCGAGGACAAGAAGCCCGAGCCCGCTGTGGCCGTCTAAAGAGCTCGCGAGATGAATTCGTATTATGACGATTGGAATTTTGCATAGATACCCTCAGACATCTCTCTTCTCTCGGTTGCATTTGGCGCTGGTAATAATAAGTGACTAATATCATAGAACGGTTAATAAAAGTGACTTTGGAATATTAACAGTTTCTCATTGTGTATCGTCTGGTGGCCTATCCCATGAAACTCGTGCCTTTCTAGTCTTCGTCTTTACCCTAACATCGGCTCCCACGAATTTAAGCACCCAATCTTTAACCAATTTCGCCTTTTGCAACTGCGGATGCGTCTGCCCGCGCTTGGAGAGATCTCTCGTCGAATAAAGCCCAGATCCATCCCTTCTCCATAACAGGCGCACCTTGGTCATGCCCCTGCGGAGGCTCTGACCGTATACTTTGCCCTTGAATACATGAAGACCGACGTTCTGCATGAGAACTACATCTTGGCGCCGAAGAGCACTAATTTCGGCAGCGGCAGCGTTCTCCTGTGCCAGCCAGAACGTCACGGCGAACCCAGTCTTAGTGTCATCGCCGACTAGAATCTCTACTAGTGAGAGCGTGCGACCCCAACGCGTGGTGACGGTCCGAGGCTGGGCGATGGATATAATACCAGCGATGATATTCAACGTGACAGTCTGCGGATTGAGGGCCAGGATCCTCGGCGCAGGCGGTATATCTTCCAAGTCAGAGAGGTGAGACGGCACGGTCTCTCTCATATCCACCTGTCCTGTCGGAGAAGTTGTCATATAAGACGTCTCTTCAAAAGTCGTCTCCTCAAAACTATCAAGCTGTGATGAGGGAATCGAATTGTGCAAAGCCAAAGAATGGTCGCAAAACTGAGATAATACATTCTCCGAATCCTCACCGTCAAAAGACTGTGACTGTTCTTTAAACGAGACATCAGCCGTGGTAAAAAATTCAGATTGGTTGGCTAGGTTGATGCTGATATCGTGTGTTTGGCTCAACCCTGTGTGAAGAGGTTTTCTGTTCAGGGGAAGAGAACGCCATGGTGCGAGGCTTGATGGTGGTGCTGAGGTTGTTTTCTGGGGAACCAGTCCTAGAAACTCAGCGAAGGCGTCGTCGATATGTGTTATTGTGCATGATTGTGTTGTTACAGATGAAGCGGGTGGTGCGCCGGCAAAGAGAAGCAGTCGTGGTCCCATGACGCTGGCCGGCTGCAGTGAGAGAAGGCTCTACTTGCAGCGGCTCATTATATCGCCACGGTGTTGTAATACCTAGGGTTGCAGCTATGTGAAGGATCAAGTTGATAAGATAAGCCGGGATTCACGATGTATGCTTTTGGTGTAGTGAGAGAGATCAGCGCTGCCCGACCACTTCCCGGCAGCAGGTACCGAGGTATCATATATCCCCCCACCCCCACAACTCCCGTGCGCCCCACAAGCGCTACGTTACCGAGGCCAGTTGTTTAATGAACCTCGTTTCGTGTAACTTCATATAACTTTCAACGGTCTCTTCTTATACTCTCACTCACTCATAGACTCTCTAATACTGTACTATATGCACGACTGATCCATATTCTGTATCAGCTTAAGTGCTGACATCATAAAAATGACCTCCTTTCCATTCTCCATACAAGAGCATACAATCGAAGCTTCACACATTCGCGAATACGCACGCGCAACATCTCACTCTCAAGATGAGAAGCTATACCTCCACATCAAGCAATATACTCCAAAGGATAACCTAAATCCTCAAAAGGGTGATGTGACTCTCATTGGAGGGCATGCCAATGGCTTCCCCAAGGTAGGTTAACCCTGGATTCAGACGTACACATGTTAATTGTTATGTATAGGAACTATATGAACCTCTCTGGGAAGAATTCTACCATGAGTCCAAACGTCGCAATATCCGAATTCGAAGCATCTGGATAGCCGATACAGCATGGCAAGGCCAAAGCGGTCTCATTAACCAAGACGCCCTGGGCAATGACCGTAAGACTCACCACATCTCACCCACTATCTCAATGCCAACATATTCTTAGCAAGCTGGATGGATTATGCCCGTGATATCCTCCACATGATAAACACCTTCCGCCCTCCCCCGCCAATAATGGCAATGGGTCACTCCTTCGGCGCAAACGCTCTCACCAACGTCGCCCTTCTTCATCCTCGCGTCTTCACATCTCTCGTTCTTCTCGACCCGGTGATTTCTCACTTCGCCTCTACGCCTGGCGCTCGAAGTGCGGGCCCCGCAGCAGCGAGTATGTATCGTCGTGAAGTCTGGCCCTCGCGCACCGAAGCAGCAGCATCCTTCAGCCGCAGCCCCTTCTACAAGTCCTGGGATCCTCGTGTCTTGCAACGATGGATAGACTTTGGTATCAGAGACGTACCTGGTGAAGATAGCGTAACATTGACCACGACGAAACATCAAGAGATATTCACTTTCCTGCGTCCAAGCTGGCAGGCCTATGACGCTGAGGGCAAGAATGTGATCCATCCCGAGCACACACCTGATCTCGACGTCAGCCTCAACCGCCGCTGGTCAACATACCCCGTCTATCGACCCGAGAGCCCAAGTACCGTTGAACGCCTCCCCAACGTACGCCCCAGCGTCCTCTACGTTTTTGGGGGCAAGAGTGACGTGTCTCCGCGTGAGCTTCAGGACGAGAAGATGGCCCTTACAGGAACTGGTGTTGGTGGCAGTGGTGGCCAGGCAAAGGGCCGTGTCAAGAAGGTCGTCGGCGAGAACAATGGTCACTTGGTCCCCATGGAGGATCCACGCTTGTGTGCCGGTGCCGCGGCTGACTGGATCAAGGCTGAGCTTGAAAGATGGAGGGCGGAGGAGCTTGAGTTTGAAGCGTGGGCAAAGAAGTCTAAACGGGACAAGACCACTGTCTCCGAAGAGTTCCAACGGTACATAGGTAAGCCTGCGCCTCGCCGAGCCAAACCAAGCCCGAAGGCGAAAATATAGAGGGATAGAACAATATTAGCGCTTCACTTCAAATCCATGCATATCAAGACATCGTAGATACTACACAGGTCCGCTTTAGTGACAATTCATTGCTAACTTAGACGCTATTTCTCGCTTTTCTCCACAGGGGAAAAAGAAGTAAAAGCCAGGTAACTGTGCAGGTACGCAAAGCCATGAGCAGAATCCCACCACTATGTTTGCATTTATCGAAGACCAGAAACAAATAATTCCTTCATCATCGTCTCACTCCTCGGACAAAAGACTATTGCCAGAGAATTGAACCAATTCCTCCAACAGAATGCACTTCAAATGTAGTACATGGAGTTGGCAAGCTTGGGGTGGACTTGCTTGCTGCTGCCGGTGCTTGAGCCCAGCCCAGCGGTAGTCACGCTCTCCACATCGCTAATCTCAAAGAACTCAGGCCGGTGAGCTCTTGCTCGAGTACACACAATATCCGCATAGTACGCAGGAGGGCAGATGCTCACAGCCTTGGTGGCACGCCCGAACAAGTAGCAGAGCTCATGGGTGAATCTTTCGAGCTCGTTGGCTGCCTCGGCTTTATACTTGGCTCGGAATATCTCATCCAGCAACACCGTGTAGTGCGCAGGACGGGCGGTACCCTTGATGCTTGCGTGGGCGGTGAGGTAAAAGTCCCAGTAGCGAGCCTCCGTGACACCTCGATCCACAACGGTGCCATTCTGGATGTTCTTGTTCTTCATGGCGTCTTTCTCTTCGGTGGGATAGAAGCGCGTCTGGTGTCTCTTCACGGAAACAATAAGAGAGATCTTAGGTAGCTTGTTCTTCGGGTACTTGGCATTGCACGCAATGCGGATTCGTGGCAACTCTGTCTGAAGAACCTGGGCGAATTGACCAGTTGATACACCGTCACGGAAGATGACAATGTTCTCCGGCAGCTCTTGTCGATTGTGTTTTTGCCAGAGCTCAATACGAGACTTGAAGGCCTCGGTCAAAGTTTCATCAAGCATTTCCTGCTTGGACGACTGCTCCCAAGAGTAAGCTGGCCATTGCCCCATGTCCCGGTCGACAGTTGCCACCAAGCCAACCAAGCTGGGAGCAGCATCGCTCTTTTCCGCAGACATGTTGGTCGGGTGTGTAACGTCGTATCCAACCACCATTGTCTTTCCCTCCTTGACGAGGCCGACCTCATTGAGAAGTTTATGGTTGACACCACCGGCCTTCAGGTTCCACTTGAGAGCAACATTGGCGAAATACTGGGGGTTGCCTTTGGCAAGCTGAAAAGCCTGGACACAAACGGTGTGAATTCCGTAAGTACAGTCACCCAAAGTTTTGATCTTGCCATAGACATCCGAATCTGATGTACCAAGAATCACGAGTATAAACTCAATGTTGTTGGTTTGGGCCCAATCAAAGAATCTCTCCGCGTATTTGTGGTTGAAGAAATCCGCGCCACTGATGCCCTGGGTGGGGGGGTCCATTGGGTTGCCGATTGGGATATTCATGTTTTGCGACATGAACTGGGCGAAGTTGTTGACGGTTTGGAGCCCGATAGATCCGGCCCTGCCGGGCATGATGTTGATGTAAGTCCAGCGTGAAATGGGTCTGCCGGGCCTGTACACCCTCACATCTCTCATATTCCATGCTCCATCAAAAGCTTTGACTGGTTTTGTCTTCTTCTGCTGGTCGAGATAGGCAACTTGCGGCGCAGGGAGAACGCGCCCGGAGACTGTGAGGAGCTGTCGGCCGACTTGAATGCCGAATTGACCCTGAAGCGATTAGTTTCCTCTCTTTCAAAAGTAAACAAAACATACTAGTATCTCGTCATCGAGACCCAGGGTCTCTCGAGCATCCGTTGTAATGGACAGGGCGTTAGTATATGGTGTTCTACACGCAAAGTTGACCATGTCGGTTGACTCTGCGCCATTCAGTTTGGCTTTTACTGACTGCCCTGGCTGGATCTCAAGAAACTCTGCCGGGACAAAAACGGGCTTTGCGGCGGAGCCAACGTTGATCAGAGGATAGTTTTGCAAATTGACATTGTACTCTAGAATAATATTAGTTAAGGTTTTAAGGCAAGTGGTGGGGGACATACTTTGCTTGTAGTAGTCGGCTATGGTAATATACCGACCGCTTCCTTCAGATGCCATGTAGAAGCTCACGTCTCTTGGCCCAAACGCGAAGTCTGTGGTGTGGCGGAACTTGGGCGGGTTCGGTGAGTCGCGAGTTGCTCTGAGGATCTCACGGCTGGATACGAAACCGTGAATTGCTTTTGGTTTTCGGAGTTCCTTGCTATTCCCATACTTGGTCCGTATCCATACACGGGTCTTGGGCAGGAACTTGCCGAGCAATCTCAGCTTCCTCTTTACTTCGTTGCTGTCGGGATTCGCAGTCACACCAAAGTTGTCGAAAAACTTGTCACAGGGGCCATCAATTTTGAAGACACCATGCGTGACATTGGTGTTCAAGAGAAGGCGGCCAGTGCCTAGGCGGACAGATTGAAAGTATCCACGCACAGCTTTCAGGGCTCTGTCATTGCCGGTCAGTTCTTGTTCATTGTGCTGAGCGCTGCCGGCCTTGAATGAGAAGAAGCGCGAACTTCCCACGGCACTGATTTCGTTGACCTTGGACCTTGGACCAAAGCCGAAAATGATGTTCAGAGCATCAATAACGCCGGGAAACTTGGGGAAGGCCAGGGCCTTTGCAGGATCGCTACCATCATCTGGGGACTCATTCGCGTCCTTTGAAGCGGCAGTGTTTGAGTTGATGTACTTAAGCATGTCATCAAGGCGGGTTTCTGCAGGACCATGGAAGGTAACATCGAAAGTTTCGGTCCTGTCGGAGTCTGCTGAAGACTCCATGCTGAACCGTATGGTGTTATCTTGTTCAAAGTCTAGCTTGCACAAGGAGATAAGATGTGATTTGAACTCGGTCGCGAGGATCAAGGTCTTGTCCTTGCTGGTGAGTTCCTGGAGAGCTTGCTTGATAACAAAGTAGAGCTTGCGACCCTTGACTTCACGAGAGCCAGACTTCTGAGGTTTTTTGGCTTTGCCCTTCCCCTTAGGCTTGACAGCACCTTTAGCCTCTTCTTTCTCGTCGTTCACGATTTGCGTGACTGTCATGGTGTATTTGTAGATGACGGGGATTTTAGTCTCGACCTGAAAGTAGTTGGCCCATAACGTTACAGCAGTCCCTCTGCTTCCGAAAGCAGGTCGTGGGGGAAACTTGTTCATGTTCTGCTTGTCCTCCATTGTCATCTTGCTCATTTTTGAAGTGAGCTGGTCGACAGAAGTGCTCTGGTGTCTCACTACTTCATCCTCGAGCTTGGTGACGGCAGTGTCAGGTTTGGGGACAGTGTTTCCCATCCTGTGTCTGTTAGTATCGAGCAACGTTAATACACCTGGCATCAAAGACAACGTACGTGAAAACTGCAGGTTCTGGGGGCTGGTCACTGAAGCCGCCTCGACCACCTCGGCCGCCTCGACCGCCTCGACCGCCTCGCGATCCTCCTCTTCCACCATCGTAGCCTCCACGGCCACCTCTGGGACCGCTGAAGCCGCCTCGAAAATCGCCGCCACGACCACCTCCATCACCGCGACCTCTGCCACGGAAGCTTCCATCGCCTCGTCCTCTTCCACCTCTGGAGTCAGGGCCACCCCGGCCACCACCCCGGCCACGACCACCGCGACCTCGATCGCCTCTGTCTGCCATGTGAGAGCAGGTAGTGGGTAGTAGTGTTTAGGGTTTATCGCTAGGTAGGATAACAAGATGGAAATGATAAAAAGTAGTGTGTAATATGTGAAGATAGTGAGTTCAAGATCCAGAAAAGTTCTATTGGATGATAGTATCTCTTGAGTGTTGCTTGGGTAAGATGGAATTTCGGGTTGGTAGGTGTGAGAGGAGATGTTGGGGCTTTATATGAGAGAGGCAGAGGGGGGAATTGTCATAGAAGTCATGAACTGCCAGCCAGTGCTTCACAGATGCCGGTGAGTAGGTAGGTAGGTAGGTGTGAATGGCCGCCCGCCAAAGCAAGCACCTGCAGCCACAGCCCTTTCTGTAGGTTGTTTGCTGTAACAGGACTTTGGAGGTAACTGGTCACTGCCGGCGGGATGTGGGCTTCCCTCTTCACTTCTAAGCCTGACGATGAAAGCCAGTTGTGTTCAAAGAGATTGGTGGAGAACTATCACGGCAGCTAAGAAGCTCGCTCGTTTTTAGTGGAGCAACGTCAATGAGGTACGGATAGGCTCAGGACCTCAGTGGGGGCAACGGCTGAGTTTGAGACTCAATCGATGGATAGAAACGGTTGAAGCTAGAAATAGTTACTGTATCTAGCCGATGGTATTGTGTGAAAAAAAATCAATCTAGAGGTCACACTTTTCTTTGCTTTTTAGTTACGCATCAGGCTTTGCTGCGTAACTCTCAGAATGGTCGGCCTCCCAAGGCTACCATGACGTTGGTCTTGGTTTGGGCCTAGCACTGTCAGGCTTTCCAACAACTATTGAGTTTCTTTAGGATAATCGGTTCTCGTTGAAAGTTAATCTCATCACTTTCATCTTGTGCATGGATGTTTTTCTGAATTTCCCGTTAATCAGATCACTACATAGTGTGTGATACATGATATGCATGCTTGCTCCTCTACCCATGAGTGGGCCTACAGCCACAATATCAACCAACACTGACCGCCGGTTAGCAAAAGCAAAGAATAACACATTCATCAGTACGTATCCGTCCATGTACTCCGTCTGAGGAGAGCCATTCACCTAGCTGTGGACCCTGTCGGAAACAGCCCAGCAATCAGCCACCACGGCTGATTGCAGACCGCAGCAACAAATCGAACCAGACTCAACGAGCACGCTCCAAGACGGCATCAAAATCGTTGTTAGACGAGATCCCACCGTCTTCAGCCGTTGGCAAAGGGCATGCTGGGGGTTGTGTTTGTTTGTTTCCACTCTGAATCTTGGTACGCCTGCAATCCGCCGCCCATCCAGTTGATTTCTTATATGCGAGACCAGCCCTGCGGGTTCGGATAACCAAACATACCACACATGGCAAGTGTTTGAGCTTGAGCAATTGCAGCCGCGTAGCCTCGCACAAGGGGATTCTCCATCTTGATAGCCCCACTGGCTGTTGTTTGCCCTGTGCCTGAATATCAGCCTGAGATTGAGTCCATCACTTACATGGACGTTCTGTGTAACTTGAGCCATATCATGAAACTCAGAACCGAGAAGACACTCTTCTCAAGATCTTGGTATCTTGGGGCTCTAGCAACGTTACTATGTTCAGTAAGAACTTATGCGTTGGTCAACTCCATTCTCGATGCCGTACGCTCACCACGGCTGGAGCAGGGTTCGGCTTCCTGCATAGTTCAAAACTCCAAACAAAACAGTACAACATAGAAAGGCTATCATATTGTGTAAAAGACCCGGAAACTATTTGACCACTATAAATACTAGCCATATCGTCACTCTCTATGTTGATGAGCTTTACTTCATACCACCAGAAACTGCATTTGGCAAGATAAACAGCCAAGTCTGTGTGAACTCTCAGCAAAATATCAAAGCAAATGGACCACTCAAAGAAACGTTTTGTCAATCACATCAACTCCATTCTTATGATACGGTTAGAGAACAGATCAATTACAAAACGCCACTCAGACCTTGTCCCGGAAGTCTCCACAGCAAGAACAGCACCAACAGACCCAAGACATATCATGTGCAGTGGACAGCGAGGATTTTATATTTGTCCTTGCAGAAACACCCAATGCCCCAAGAAAGGAGTTGTGCCTCACAGGCTCATCACTCAAGGGCACGTCTGCAAGATTGAAGTCGACACTATTGCTTGGGATATTTGCGATTGGTGGATTATAAATGGGCCGCCAGAGCAAGTCCTCAATCGATATCTCAAACCCAGCTGCCAATATTTCACATGGCATACTCTGCTGGTTCCTGCAGCACTTTGTGATGAGTGTCAGATTACATGTACGGAGGAAAATGGCAACAGTGACAGGAAGTCACCCAGGAGACCCAGGGGCAAGGGGCTCTAAGGGGCTAACAGTGACAAAAAAAGCCGTTATTTTGGGTCAAATTGGGATCTGGTATGATGAAATGAATCATGTATTCGAGCTCGAAAAGTTAATTCTGCTCTGTTAAGAATACCTGAATATCTGACGACATCTACGTATCTAAGTCTCGTGTATGTTTCCAACACAGCCACTTTCATTTCTCGGAAAACTCCCGCTAAATAGTATGCTAAATCTCCTTACACTCCAACACTTCCAGAACTGTCATATATCACCTGCAGCTTCTAACAGAACCATTTAAATGTAACGTGAATGTGTCATATGTTGGAGTTGTCCTTACGGTCTTAAAGGCTACAGGAAATGAAGATGGGCTTTAAGATGGCGGGTCTCGTGGTGAGATCATGCTAAAGCCTATTTCGAAATCTTTCCATCGAAGCCTTCACATGATATTTCCATGAGATATTAAGTTACGTGGCTCTCAGCTGAAAAGTACAGGATGATCTTATTAGCTGCATATAACATTCAACCATTACAGTCATCCTATACTGCATCCTGTTAGCTAGTGGAACTTTACGACTTCCGATCAGTAAATGAAGGTTGGTCCCAAATAACCGTCAGTCACTAGTGTTTGGTAACATGTTTATTTTGAAAGAAACCTGGTCAGTGTGACACAACGAAAAACTGTTCCAGTGGAAACTGGGTAGTCATGCAGCATGCTGCACTCCATGTCTATTCCACCAACTGCCAACGCCACTCATCACATCAATCCAATCCAAGCTCTATGAAAGCCCATACTCTTCACTTCTCTCTTATGATGTGTCAATCACTCATGATTTGACATGTCCTGCAGTGGCAACTTTGAGAATCTCATCCTCCAAGCCCGAAACGTGATGAATCTCAATACCAGCATCCTCAAGTGTCTTGCGGCCCGTGTTCTCCCCAACAAAAGTCTCAGGCTCCTGGACACCGACATATACTTGAGTGATCCATGACTTTTGGCGCAACACTCTCTCGACACAGGGTAGTTTGCCGCTCAAGCGCTTGAAGCAGGGCTCGACCGTAGTGTAGAGGGCATGAGGGGTGTTGAACACTTCCGAGAGCTTCTCTTCCGTTGTCCCGTGCTGCTCGGCTAGCTTTAATAAACATGTCTCTTCCGCATGCGTATTTCCGGGGATTTCTAGAGTGTATCCTTCGGCGATGATGGTGTTATCGCTAAGGCGCACAATGAGAGCTCCCACGCGGAAATTGGTGGGTTTTGGTGGAGAGTTGTTGGCTAAACCCAAGGCTCTCTGCATTGCAGCCTTGTGATTTCCCGGCTCTATTGTAGTCATGTTGATATTCGTGAGTGTTGTATTGTATAAATGAGGTGTCTGGACGTGGGAGCTTTGATCCGTGCCCTGTTGGACCGGTGGATGTAAGCTCCGATGACCGAAGCACTTTAATGCCGGCCCCACAATATTCCAATGAGCGCGTCGCAACGCGTCTCCCGAAGCAGCAACGAGCTCGAGCTTCACATGCACTTTTGCCAACCTACCTACCATCAACAAAAGCCTGGCTATCGCTACAATGTCAGACCACGAAGACGTCTTGGAGGGCGATCCTCCCACCATCGACCCTTATGAAGTCCTGGGTCTTGAGAGGACTGCGACCAGCGACAATATCAAGCAAGCTTACCGAAAAGCCGCCCTCAAGAATCACCCGGGTTTGTTTAATCTTGCGCTACGACTAGAAACTCCCTGCTGACATTTTCTCTAGATAAGGTGTCTCAGGACCAGAAGGAAGCTGCGCACGAGAAGTTTCAAGCCATCGCATTCGCATACGCCATTCTTTCAGACCCCGCTCGGCGCAAACGGTACGATGAAACTGGCTCAACCTCCGAATCGATTGTAGATTCAGAAGGATTCAACTGGAGTGACTACTACCGAGAACAATACAAGGAGTCTGTGTCGGGTGATGCTATCGAAAAATTCTCCAAGAAATACAAGGGTTCTGATGAAGAGAAGGGGGATGTCCTCGATGCTTATGAAGACTGTGAGGGTGATATGGATGCGTTGTACGAGAGGGTCATTCTGAGCGACGTGTTGGAGGATGACGAGCGTTTCCGCGATATCATCGACAAGGCCATCAAGAACAAGAAAGTATCTAGCTTCCCAGCCTACACCAAAGAGACGAAGAAGAAGCGAGAAGGCCGAATCAAGAAGGCACGGGAAGAAGCTACAGAGGCTGAAGACTACGCAAAAGAGCTTGGTGTACATGATAAGCTATTCGGTGATAAGAAGGGGAAGAAGAAGAAGGGCAAGGGAAGCTCAGAGGATGATCTAGCGGCGCTTATCCAAAAGAGGCAGCAAGGTCGCTCTGAGAGCTTTCTTGATCATCTTGCTGAGAAGTATGGGGCCAAGGAGACCAAGGGAAAGAAGGGTAAGAAGCGACCTGTTGAGGATGAGCCGTCGGAGGAGGCTTTCCAGGCAGCCGCTTCTCGTCTGAGGAGCTCGAAGAGGGCGAAACGCTAAGGGCCAGCAATAATAAATGGATTTCGATTGGATTGGCAGGATAAGATGGTTGAATGGTGGTTAGCTTTGGTGTTTGGGCGTCGGTTTAGGCAGAGATGCACTACTAGTCTGAGCAAATAATCTAGAAACTCAATATGATCTAAATTCTCAAAGTAATCCTGTCGTAAATCTGGACGCGATATCCTTCCCAGATATACTACATGTAGATACCTACCCTACAATTTACGAGACAGAATGTGTCAAGACAACCACTGTAACAATCAACGTGTAGATTTATTGGGGCATTTTAACTCTCACCAGATAGTATCATACCGTACTCGGGTGTAATACATAAAAATATGGTATGGGTGCGAAATTTCTTAGCTAATGGCTCTTATAATCTTTTGATAATATATGTACCTTAGTCGACAATGTCACGGGCCAGTCTTTTTGTCAACTTTTGGTGGGGCGGGCTGCCACCGTGAATATAAGTCTCACTTCACGTTTCCATTCCCTCAAAACGCTCCATACCACGACAATCACACGATAAAAGCGGGACGTCATATTGGCGATGCTCGAGAATGGTCTAATGCCTAGTTGAGGACGCGCTGCTATCATGATGCCATGAGCGAATCAGTCAAGCCTCAAATATACCCTCGATACTGCTTCCACCTTGCGCCAACCGTAAACCAATGGTGCCTCTTTCGGGTGACCGATGTTCACGGTCTTGACCAGTACGAAGGGTTTGAAGGTAACACTCAGACTGTATAAGCCTTTCAATATGTCTCGCGACTAACAACTCAAGGTGAAAACTTCTACTTCTATGGGAATTTACCAATCAAATGGGTCCGCATAGTTGGGCTAGTCGTCGCAATCGACGAATTCACGGGCCGACGCGTCTATACAATAGATGATAGCAGCGGTGCATGCATTGAGTGCACTTTTGTGATACCAATCTCCGCAGGAGCCGATGGTGGTGCGACTGCAGGAGATGTTGCTCCCAAGAAGGAAGACGCCGACGCAGACCCTTTCCCGAATATCGACGTCGGATGTGTCGTTGACGTCAAGGGGGGGCTTTCGACTTTCAGAGATGAACGACAACTCAATATTGAAAAGATGGCTGTTGTACGGAGCACGGCGCAAGAAGTTACGCTCTGGGAAAAGAGGGTCAGGTTCCAGTCTGAAGTTCTCGCTAAACCGTGGATCTTGCGAAAAAGCGAAATTCGTAGATGTCGCCTAGAAGCTGAGCGGAGTGAAGAAGAAGCGGAGAGGAAACGAAGACGGATCAAGGCCATGGTTGAGTCTCGAACTGTCAAGGAAACATCAAAGTCTGCGGATCACGATAAACATACCACTAAACCACAGCAGTCGAGCAGAGAGACGCGGCTGGATCTTCGTCAGATTATTAAACAGGGCGGGAAAGGCAAATACGATGCACTGGGGTTGTGAATTAAGATATCGATGTTCTGATCGCTGGCGTATTCACTAGGAGCTCTTAGCGGGCGTTCATGTTTTGTTTAGGCCTGGGCGAGAGAACAAGCAATAAAGTTGATGCCAAGTAGTGATTGGCATGGCCAGATGCATTATGCCGTGTTGTGGAATGCGATTTCGTATTGAACGTGGTTGATAATTCCATGGCCCCGGGATCTATGAGACACGCCGGAACGGTTGGGTCACTAGATCAATTTGTCTCAAGTTCCAACGAACTCATTGTCCTGGTGCTTGAGTCAAGTGTTGTTTCAACGGGCCTCTTTAACGTAGCATATTGAGTCAAGTGACAGTCCCGGGATGAACCCAATCTGCCTCGACGATGAATGTAACATCAACCCCAAAGTGGCTGGAAATAAGTGAGAGAGGTAGAAGAGATTAGACGTAAACAAACAAAACAAAACATAAATGAATGACATAGTAGTCGTCAGCCGTACCTAGTCATCACAAGATCGATAATGTGTTACACTGAGAAACATCTTTTCAGACAGGGGCAACCGACTTGATGAACGAAATATAATTACGCGAAACAAGAAACAATTATGGCTGAAAAGCCTCACAGCTCTCAACGCTCATGGCTGAGACTTGATTCGGGAATGAACGCCATGAAATAAATGAAGGAGACGAGTGGCGTCCACTCACAACTGTCAAGTTCCCTAAAGCTCTAGAGCTGAACTTGCAGCAAATAAACATTGCGTGCCTAGTAGGTAGGAAGCGGGATGTGACAAGCTCAACCAAAGCTCCTAAGGCCGATCCGTTGAATGCCTAAACACTAGCTTGGTCGGGCTAACTCTTCGCGAATCGATAGTCCCTGGAACTAACGAATTGTCCACTAGGTACGCTAGGCAATTAAATTGGCCCTCCCCTGCAGGTACACGCGCACGCCACAGATGAGCATCTAAGGGACCATGCCCGGGCACTTCCCTTTTGAGGTGTCACAACGTCTCATGGATCACATACCCTGTTTGTGAGACTCAGAGCATGCGCCGCAGACACTTGATGAGGAATGCGAAAAAAGGACCCTGCCTTGACTGTTCACGATGCTCTTTCCTGGTTTCAATCATACCCAAGAGTTGAAGAAAGGGCGATGGCCTCTAGACCACATGGCCAAGCTTCTCTGGTATTGGCCCTTGGGGAAAGGATTAAAGATGGAATTCCTCCAGCCTTTCCCCTCAACTTCAACAACTTCACATCACAACAACCTAGAATTCCAATCACACCCAATCTGACGCCATCCGAGAGAATTCAATTTCTTGGACCCCTATCCATTACCTATTACCGCTTACACGTTTACCAGTATCGGAAAGGTCTCGGCTGCCTGTTGTCCAAGTCGAACCACTAGTGTAGTATCTGGCATTTCTTTTGGTGGTCCATTCTATCTAGCTTGGCCTAGCTTCCAGGTAAGCCACATGCGTTTTCCTCATTTCATTCTCGATGCAATTGCATGGTTGCTGGACTAGTGGTTTTCCGCATTCGATGGCTTCGAGAGACGAGCAGGCCCTTGGCAGGGCTGGCTGGGTATATTATATATGCACTAGAACCCTACTTTTCACCTTGTTCTCCAGCTTCATTCAAACCTCTTCTGTCTTGTAGAGGTCGTGATCTTCTTGATCAAGGCTGAATCACGCTGCCTACTTGCCCATCATGAAGACCCGCAGCATTTTGCCAGTATGGCTTCTTTGGCTAACTCAGGGACAAGTCCTAGCCCTACCTCAAGGCCAAGACAGCTCTGCTGATTCTTGGGACGACTCTCACCAAGAGTTCAAACGAGATCTCGAAACCTCTGCTTTTGAGTACCTAACAACCTACGACAAACAAGACATTATCCCAGTCACCGAAAGTGTCAAAGTCAGTACCACCAAAGCCGGCACTACTGCAACAGCTCAGGTCCTCCCAACTCTGTCAGACGTTGAACCTCATACCGAAGGATTCATTGTCACGGACCCTTACAACCCTCTCCTTACTGAACCAGCTGTCCTGAGCACTTCGATTCCCAGCCCGACAAGCCTGCTTCAACCCGTCAAGTCTACTACAAAGAACACTGAACCTTCCGGTCTATCCAAAATGGCTGCTGTTCCTAATATCTTCGCCAACCCCATCGATACCAGTGCTCCTCCATCCATGTTTGAGCGAAAGACTACTCATCCGGTTTCCAAAACGCCCATCAACCAAAATACCCCAATCGGCACCAACAAGTTTTACTCCAACTTTTACCTTGGCGATCAGAGAAGCCCCGTCTATACCTACCCCTACTCGCTCTCATGGGCCGGTGGTACAGGCCCAGCAGCAAGCTGGGGTATGTCTATCTCTCATATTGACGCAGATAAACGTGCATATGGCGATATTCAAGCTAATGGCGCTGTGAAATATTACGCCAATCCTGTTGGTATCCAGTCCATGATCATCTCGGCAAAGGAACTTGGCAAGAGCACGGTCTTGACTATGGACTCAATTGGCCCTCATTATGCCAAAGCTTACCTTAAGAAGGACAGCAAGTCGGGAGCCACAATCACCTTCCCCCTTTACCAAGGCAGCGTTTACACAACTGCGTACTTTAGCGGTGCCACACCCTGGATTCAGACCGGCGTCTACTTCCGGAATATGACACAAGTGACAAAGGATCCCAAGTCCAATGTGCGCAAGTACAACTTTGTCCTCGAAGATGGAACCACTTGGCGTCTCTATGCCTACAAGACCAAGGGGGATCCTCTTACCCTCAAGGTCACCAACAACGGCCTTGCCTCCTCGACCAAGCCCTTCTACGGATTTATTCAGATTGCAAAGGACCCCAAGGTTGGCCAGTCCGAGCAAGTTCTCGACAACGGTTGTGGTATCTATGCAACTGGCATGACAGTCAGCGGCAACACTGTTGGCAAGAAGGGCACCTACACCTTCACATGGACCAAGGCTGGCCACTCGACTGGAAAACTTTGGATCTTTGCTCTCCCTCACCATGTTAGCTCGCTTGATGCTACAACCAAGAAGGAGATGAGGACGTACACTCTTCAGACACCCACCAAGGGTATTGCCACCGCGGTTGGAGGAGACTCGTGGACCATGATAGAGCCCTCCCTTCCAGTTGACATGGGTTTTGCTCCCTGGGACCCTGCTAAGGGTAGCCGTGGCCTCACTTCTAATGCACAGAAGATCATCGCACCTATCGCCAAGTCTGAGGTCTCCCAAAACATGGATGAGCAGGCCAACACAGATTCGATGTACTTTTCTGGAAAGGTAAGTCTCTCTCAGTGATTGCTATAACAATAGCCTAACACACTGTAGGCTCTGGCCAAGTTTGGTTCTGTCATCTATGTAATCAACAACATGCTAGGTGACAAGGCTCTAGCACAGGCTGGTCTACTCAAACTCCAGCAGGCATTTGCCAGATTTGGCTCAAACAAGCAGAGTTACCCGCTTGTCTATGAATGTGAGTTCTTGTCAAAGCAGCGCCTTACGTTAGCTAATCGAACAAACAAGCTGTCTGGGGTGGTGTTGTTTCATCTGCATCCTACAAAACAGGTAACGCTGGGTCCGACTTTGGCAACACATACTACAATGATCACCATTTCCACTATGGTTACCACGTACTCGCTGCCGCTTATATCGGCTCCATGGATAGCAAGTGGCTTACTGCCAACAAGGCCTACGTCAACTCCCTTGTTCGTGATTATGCCAACCCAAGCAGCACCGACAAGTACTTCCCCATGTGGCGAAGCTTTGATTGGTACCACGGCCACAGTTGGGCCCACGGTCTGACTCCCATGTGGGATGGCAAGGACCAAGAGTCGAGTTCTGAGGACATGATGTCTGTGTATGCTCTCAAGATGTGGGGTACAGTGATTAAGGACACTAACTTGGTCGCGAGGTGAGTCGAATAAGCCAAGCAGGCTGATGGAAGGAAACTGACAGCAGATACAGAGCCAACCTCCAGCTTGCAGTCATGTCTCGAGCCATGCAAGACTACTACTATTACACTACGTCCAACACCGTTCAGCCTAGTAACTTCATCGGCAACAAGGTCGCGGGTATTCTGTTCGAGAACAAGATTGATCACACAACATGGTTCAGCCCCGATATCGAGGCTATCCAAGGCATTCACATGATCCCTATTCTCCCCGTGTCCAACTTCGCACGAACTACCACATTCGTTCAGCAGGAATGGGACACTTACTTTAGCAAGGGCCGTGTCGACAAGTTTAACAATTTGTGGAAGGGCATTATCTACGGCAACTATGCAACAGTTCAGCCAAAGACTGCCTGGACTTTCTTCACCCAGTCCAAATTCGATCCCAACTGGATCGATGGCGGAGCATCAAGGACATGGTATATGGCATATGCTGCAGGTAAGTTACAGCATCAAGAACACAAATCTACAATAGCTAATAATCATGACACAGCTCTTGGGCAAATTTGATTGAAGACAGCCCGGAATAAGATGGTTGAGTTGCGAAAGAGATGCCAGTCAGTATTGGTACTGACAAGCACGTTGTATAATATTGAACATAGACATGGCGATACCTTGACGGGAATGTTTACTTTGTACATTGGAAAGGAAGCAGAAATAGCAATATTTGAATAGGGCTGAGAAATGGAGAAGACAAGAAAGACAGACAGACAGACAGACAGATATCCCTGACCTCACCGAGTTTAGATTAGACAGACGGGAGGCAGATGCTAGACCCTAGATGGGGACTTTAGAATTTTATTGGTTATCTTGAAGCCTACATATCGGGGTTCGTTTGATGAAGTACCAAGGTCCGATAGAGTTGATTGATTATCTTTCTTGGAATATCTGATATCAATTAGGTAAAGTATGGGGCCAACCACGTGTTTGAGAGTGACACTTTGGCGTGGCTTGATTGGGGCGTAGCGATGACGACCCTTACTTATCAAGATTTGCGCCAAGAGGGAGGTGAGATGAGAAGGATAAACGCCAAGAAACAGGCTGTTTACACTGCCTCGAACTTGTCCAAGAAGAGGAGGAGAGTGACAGATAGATTGATAAGTTTGGAGACTGAGTGGGAACTCATTATGGGGCAGTTTGGAGTCTACAGACATGAAACATCAATGAACCACCAAAGGAGACCTCTGTACAACTTTGCATATCTTTATTATCGAAAAAAGAACACATACGTACAACCTTAATAGATGGGAAGTATGTAAGATTCAGTGTAACATGCACGCATGGCCTTGGTTTGCTTGCTTCACTTAAGTGACCTATGACGAGCTCTGGGGGTTGCAGCCACAACGTGAATCCCCGCGGCCGCGGCAGCACCGGACAGGACTGAGCGGTCGCGCAAGGCAAAGTAAAAAAATAAAGCCATGCAAATGGCGGAGTCTAAACCATTTCGTAAGCTGATTGAGACTTCAGACACGACGCTTGATAATGAAGCCACTTAATGTACAACACAACTTGGACGCCTTCCCCAAAAGGGGTAATAAGGTTGCCAAGAAAGGGGAGGATGACAAGGTGGACAATTTTGATGATAAACAAAAAAAAAAGCAGCATTACAGTACAGTACAGTATTTGTTAGTGAGAATTGACCTCTATCATTGGTAGGTATTCAGGCATGGATACTGCACTGTTGTACAGTACTGCCTAACTCAGCAGCACAAGAAAATACGCTTAGAGATTCAAAGTTTTAAGCTTTTTTTTGCTAAGCCACCGGCTAATCTAACTTGTTTCTCATTCCTTTGAGCTGAAATCGGCAGTTTCTCAATAAAGCTTAGAGTCCCGTACCGAATAATTGAACCCCAGTGACAAGACAACCTGGAGCTCTCCTGGAGAGTGGAGAGCTTTCAGTGGGTATCTCAGTGGTTGATGCCCCGGCTTCTTTGTCAGTGGCGCTATGAGATTGGCTGGTTTAGTTGAAGATCCGCCACGACCCATGTCTTACGTCAACTCTCGGATGCTTTCCCAGGACCAAGCTTTTTCCCTTGCGTAACTTGGAACCCAACCTAGCAAGGGGGAGGAGGCCTCCTGGGCAACCACCACAGACTGTTTTTCGTTTCTGCAACACAACCACCACGTTCAAGTCCATCATCATCATCATCAGCGGCATCGGCATCATCACTGCTTGCCGTTTAACCATCTGAGATTCACCGGGCTGTGTAGCTTAGATACGCCCGCTTCTCTTTTTATCCGCCTGCGCTATTCTACCTTAGACAGACACTGCCGCTTCAAAGATCGTCATTAGATTGGATCGTCATCCGCTTCGTTACTCGTTTCGTTTCGCTCCGTTTCGCTTGTGCCAGACCGACTCAATCTCGTCGTCGTCAATCCTTGAACCGCAGCAGAAGCAGATATATCAATTTGGGATAGAGGGACAACTCGAGGCACAAGCTTGTCATTTAGCCAGCCAGTCAGCCATGGTTTGTGAGTACATACATAATTAATTGTCATTCTATCTGCATTTGCATTTGCATTTAGGCCTTTTATCTCTTTCTCCTCAAGTTCAAGCATCAAGCCTGCAAGTACTTGAACGGCGTCAACGTGCACGAACGAACTCTGTTACACTCTTTTCAAAGTGAAATATCCTACATTCTGGAACCCATATTTTCTTCTTCCCTCCCCAACTCTCCTCCATCCACATCCTGATTTCCATCACCCTCACCTGTCCATCCCTGCACTGAGCACAGAGTGCCACACGCCAGCCTGAACGAGACAAAGTGCAATATTAGCTTCTTTTACACGGGGGGCGCCACTCACGATATTGCATCAGTATGTATTGCCCTTTACCAGTCCGTGCCCACATCGTTTTGTTCTTCTTTCAACCTCTTCCACTTCCACTTCCACTTCCACATGCTATTCGTTCCTATTCTTTTTAACACGGAGGAAACGGATCCGGGGCTTATCACTTGATACAAGATACCGAGTGAATCTGGTCATTGAATCGAGTGAGTATATTCGCCATGCGATGCGACAAGCCTCGACGAGAGCGAACTCTGTTCCCTTCAGCTTGAGTCCATCCATTCCTGTTCCTGTTATTTTCTCCCCATCTCCATCCAACCATGTCATCATCTCCCTCTTTTGGCAAGTGCTGTCACCTTCTCACTCGCGCGACTGCGATCCCGTATCTACGCGCCAGCTTCAGACATGACCTTCATTTCCCATCCCTTTGTGTTCGGGTCTGCGCATGCGCATCAAGCATGGCGCAGCAGAGCCCGGCCCTTTCCTTTTCTCGTCGAGAACAAAACAAGCTCAAAGGACCCGCTCCATGAAGACAACGCCAAGCGATCTAAGCTAGACCAGGGCCCATTACCAGTCAGCCTACCATGCTGCCTTTCCCCAACCTTCTTTGACATATCTTATTGGAGACTTCTTTGTACACTGATGCTTATGATTGCTTAATTAATGTCTTCTCCGCCATTTGATATCTTACTATTACTCGTTCATCACTTCAAAGACTCGATCGCTAACCATGCCGGTGTCTTGATTCACCATAACAGCTCATCCATCTTTCTTCCTTCAAATCAGACGCTCAATGTCGACCAAACCTGCAAACCATATAGCCGACGAGCATAGCCCGCTCCTCAATGGCGGTAACTCGTCGGCTCTCCGTGACACCATCGGCAATGGCAATGGCAACAGCAACGGCCATATCAGCCTCAGCCGAGACTCGAGTACCATGACCTTCCTCTTCGACTCGAAGCATACCCCCGGTATCGACAACAACAACATCGCCGTAAGGAGTCTGGCTTACTCCTGGCACATCGCCAAGGTCACCCTTCTAAGCAGTACGTTTGCGATCGTTGATATTGGATCGCATTTATCTGACACCTCTTTATAGACTATGTCAACTTCCTCCTAGTCACGGTGCCTCTTGGTATCATCGCTGGCAAGATGGGCTGGGGCTCAACTGCTGTATTCACCATTAACTTTTTTGCTATAATTCCGCTCGCAGCCGTTCTCTCGTTCGCCACTGAAGAGATATCGATGAAGCTTGGTGATACCCTTGGTGGACTCCTGAATGCTACTTTTGGAAACGCCGTGGAACTGATTGTACGATGCACCGAAGCTTTACCTTGTCCATGACGGCTAACCGGGTATTCAGGTCAGCATCGTTGCTCTCCAGCGAAACGAAATCGAGCTTGTCCAGGCCTCAATGCTTGGCAGCATTCTTTCTAACCTTCTCCTGGTTATGGGCATGTGTTTTCTGTTTGGCGGTATCATTCACCGAGGCGAGTCGGGCAATGGAAGAGAGCAGGTCTTTTCTTCGGCCACTGCTCAGACAACTTGCTCTCTCATGACCCTGTCTTCTGCCTCGCTCGTCATTCCCGCAGCTGTATGTTGAATTTAAACCACACAAAGACTCGACTAACTCTTGTAGCTCTACGCCGTCCTTGATCAGAGTGGTTCGAAAGAGAAGGCACAAAGCATTCTCACACTTTCCCGCGGCACTGCCATCATTCTTCTCTTGCTCTACGTCCTTTACCTCGTTTTCCAGCTCCGAACTCACAGCAACCTATTCGACGCCGAGAACCCAAACGTGAACGAGGACGATGAGTGCGAGTGCGAGGAACCCACTCTTGGCCCCATTGCCGCTATCGCTGTCTTGGTTGTTACCACCATTCTCGTCACTATCTGCGCCGATTACCTTGTTGACAGCATCGATGACCTTGTCGCGACTTCAGGAATTAGCCGAGGTTTCATTGGTCTGATCCTGCTTCCTATTGTCGGAAATGCTGCGGAGCATGTAACTGCTGTTGTTGTCGCCCTACGTGATAAAATGGACCTCGCCATGGGTGTTGCAATTGGTTCCTCTATCCAGATTGCCCTCCTGGTTACCCCCTTCCTTGTCATTGTTGGCTGGATCATTGGCGCTGAGATGACTCTTCACTTTGAGACTTGTAAGTTCCAAAGTCCCAACCTCTTATCGTGATATTTTCTAACGCAATGCCCGCAGTCCAAACTGTTGCCTTCGCAGTGTCTGTCCTTGTCGTTACATATACTGTTCAGGATGGCAAGTCCAACTACCTCGAAGGTGCTATGCTTATGGGTCTCTACATCATCATCGCCTTGGCCTTCTATGCCACTCCTACCGATGTTATGGACCCAGGCAAATAAGTGCTAGAGACACTGTTGGTGTCTTGAAATGCACCAATCAACTAATGTTTTAAACACATTTGTCTTCACAACCAGCGACTTGTCTCGGGGAGAAACTCGCTTTGGATAACCAGGAATGCCCTGGTGCCCTTAACATACGTTATTACTACAATCGAGTAAACTTTTCATATTTGTATTACTAAGCAGATGCAGTCCGCTGGACAGGACTGCTTAACGGGGTTTTCAGACACTGTAATAAGCTCTGGAATGAATCAGCAGGAGAAATGGGGAGTTTCAGTCGCATTCGCGAATTTTCATTGCGTCAAAAGAAATGAGGGATAGGAATATGGTCTTGCTGGTGTACTACGTACTTGCACTTGGTGTGTTTTTTGCTTTTATCATGAGACTGCGAGATCGGAGAAGGAAAGGGTACGAAAAGGTTGATCAGATAGTTAATCAATATTTTCCAAAGATTTTGTTTGTTCTTTGATGGTATCGAGGGTGAACCACCCCAAATGACATCAACCACATATGAGACATCGAGGTTGGAGTGGCTCAGACTACAGACCAGCGAGGAATGTGTACGTGTACCACGAACAGGAGAGGGTCAAAATGCGTCACTAGAAAGGTTACTGATGTTATGGGCTGGCTATGGAGAGGAATGTCATTTGATGCGGCTTGCACTGGTGACTAAATAGGTGCATTTGTATAATATTAGTTTCAGACACAGCTAACTCATCAATTTGAGGTGCAGACAAGATATTGACCAACAATGCTTTTGATTCTCTAAACGCCAATATGTGTGGTGTGTATCTCAAAATGTGCATGAACATGTCTAAATAGTAGGCTTGGACATGGCCGTAATAATGCCCTGCTTCATGAGCACACGAGGCTTGGTGCTGTCCTGGAATGTCTCCTTTGTCTGCCACTCTGGTCCAACTGGTAGACGCAGCGAGCGCTCGTACTGCTGACGGGACTCGAAGGGGAAAGGAAGCTGGGATGCGAGGTAGCGGTCGTTCTGTCGGTTGTTAGTATACGGTATTGACGAGTTGGAGGGATTTTGAGACGTTACCTTTTTGATGCGCTTCTCGTTGATAATAACCTTCTCTAGCTTGGCGTCCTTGCGATCCTTCTTCTTAATACCGTCTACCTTTGTTAGGAAACGGCCTTGGTGTCGCTTCTTCTCCTTTGCGCTCACGCCATCGCCGACCCATGATCCCCAGCCGGGCAGTGTGTTATCGACGACTTTGTCATCCTCGTCCTCGGCGATAGCAGCCTTTTCAGCCTCAAACTCGCCGACCACATCCTCACTTGCAAAGGCACGATCAAGCATCTCTTGATCACGCATCCGCATGGGGAGATGTTGGTCTGTCTCGGACTCGTCGTCTGAAGCCTCCTCAGCAGTCTGTGTTTTTGACTTGGACTTGGGTTTGGACTTGCTGGGTCGTGAGGAAACGAGCACGTTGGATGTGAGGTCGAGATCGTTGATGTTGGCGCTGGATTGGCCCTTCTTCTTGCGATGTGTGTCGCCGCGGGACCAGGTACCGGTGGTTATTGAAGCTGCGGGCTCTGAGAGGGATGTGATGTTGGGAATAGCAGGGTTGCTGCCGGGGCCGTTTGTGGTTATTATCACGTCCTCATCATCGTCCTCGTCGTCCTCAGACTTGCGCTTTTTGGGCGCTCGAGTTGATGTCTCGAGAGCTGGCTTGAAAGGCTTGCCATCTGCAGCGCCGTACTGTCGTCGACCAACCTCCTCCAACTCATCTTCAGACCCATCAAACTCCTCACCATCGAGGACGCCTCGGATCTGCTTGATAAGTGCATCGTTTGCCTTCTTCTTAGCAGCCTCGGCGTTTTGCATGAACTTCATACCCATAAGTCCCTTCTGGGGCGCGTCCTCTTCCTCCTCAAGAGCCTTCAGCTGCCGAAGCAGGGAGGCATCGCCCTCGTCGGAATCACCATCGGACTCAGAGGACTCGTCAGAGCCACCAGCACGACCCTCCTTTCTCCTTCGAAGTTCTTCATCCTTACGCGCCATCTCAGTCAAACCAGCACGGAAATCGTCATCCCATACAGCTCGCTTTGTCTTGGAGCCAATCTTGGCCCACTTGCTCTCCTTGTGTCGCTGGCCAACACGCTCCAGCGCACGCCGACGATCTTGTGCCTCGCGTTCTGCTTCAGAGTCGATCTCTTCGGCGTCCTCGGCAGCCATTCCATTTCGCTCACGTTCCTTTCTGTGCACGCGGTGGTACGCCTTACTCTTGATCTTCTTGATGCGCTTGGCTCGCTTGGCCTCTCGGGAGTTGTGCTCGCGCTCCAGGCGCTTACGGGCCAGAGCCTCCTTTCGAGTAAGCTCGTTGCCCTCTTCGTCGTATTCCTTTTCCTTAGGCTTCTGAGGCTTGTCCATGGTCAAGCCACTTTGCTCCATGATAGACATTATAGTAGACTCAAGCTCGTTGCTTGGCTTTGAAGCATTCAAGGGCCGAATCTCAGTGGTATTGAGGCCGGCAGTCGCCGAGTTTTGGGGCAGAGGAAACATGAGATGCTCTGCTCTTCGGTTCTGCTTGACCGTGTCGTTCCATCGATCTAGAGTCTCGTTGGTCTTTTCGTAGGCTGCGCTTCGATCCAGACGGTCCTGTTGTCTCCTCGCCAGAGGCACATCCAGCTTCTTGGAAGCACCAGGACGCTTTTCCTTCTCTTCCTTGCGCATAAGCTTCACAGAATTTCTCACGTTGGCGTCGTTGATACCGGTCAATCCTAGATCAGCAAGACTAATCTTGGTTTTTGACTTGGGCTTGTCGTCCTCGTCATCCTTTTGACCTCCATATCCCTTGATCATCCCCTGAAGAGCCTCGAGCTTCTCTGGGCTTGCTTCCTCGTCATCTTCACTGTCGTCGTCATCCTCATCCTCATCGTCCTCTTCTGACTCGTCAGATGCATCGTCATCAGACTCTGAAGATCCAGATTGGTCTTTCTGCTCGGGCTCGTCGTCTGACTCCTCGAATTGGTCGAGAGCTGTTGCTAGATCGATTGCGTCTGCGCCAAGTGTTTGGCCCTCGTCGTCCTGGGAATCGTCCTCTGAGTCGTCGTCCTTTTCAATGTTAGACTGATAGAAGCCGCTCTGGAGAAAAATAGACCTACCTCGCGCTGTGTTGTCTTGCTGCCACGGAACGTGTACCCCTCGAACTTATCTTCATCACTGTCGCCAAACGCATCGTCACTCTCAATCTCAGAGTCTTCATCATCTTCTCGTAGACCTCCCAATCTCCATTCGTTTCCTTCACTATCGCTTCCATAATCGGCGTCGTCACCCGCAGGTCGACTCTTGACCTTCTTTCGCTGTGGCTCGTCCTCTTCCTCTTCTTCCTCCTCATCGTCGTCGTCGCGGCCATGCTTGCGCTCTATCTCAGCGTCTAGTTCTCTCGCTCGAGGCGTTCGCTTTTGTCTCGGCGCAAAGTTCTCTTGTGCGATACCGAATGCATCGAGCGCATTCTTCTGTGATCGCGCCTTGGACTTTTTGTTGCCGGCCTTGGCTTTGGGAGCTGCCACAAGGGGCCTGCCGTGAGCCTGTCGTCCACCCATTGTATTTCTCGATTTTTAATGTCCAAAATTTCGAGAAAGATGATCGTTGCACGGGTTTGGCGGCGACGTGAGATGGCTGAATGGCGTCTACCTGTCAAGGTACACAGCTTTCTCCAGAACACTTTTTTCCAACCAACTTTTCTGCCGTGTAAAAAAGTTGGGCGGTGAGATGGATGACCTTGGCGGGGCACTAACGGAGCGTAAATGTCGTGCGAGATAAGCCTATCATGGGCCGTTCTAAATTGCTGATTCTAGTGGGGTGTTAGGTTAGTGGTCACTCCCACGGAAATCCACAGCCTGCAGGGGACCAGCCTAGCACCGAATACCGAGTCACATCGGAATTTATCATTCAATGTTCGTCGTATGATCTATAAGTGAGCCACTTCTTCTTCTGACTCGATTCCTCCCGTTCTCCTCTGTTCAACCTCTGAACATTGGTTTCGATCATGGCGTCCTCCTTCGCCCCCGGGTTCCGGAGGTTGCTCTTCCAGGCCTCGGCCGCAACGGCCGGACCTTCAAAGTTCTTCGTCTGCAACCAATGTCTTCGAGCTGCTCCCCGAAGCATGCCCTCACGAGTCCTCAACGCTATCCGATCACGATCTTACACCGATTCTGTTGTTAAAAAGCCAATTGGTGCCATTGCTGAGCAAGTCTCTGCTCGCGCATCTCCCTCTGTCGCTCAAGCGGCCAAAAAGGCATGGCCTGAGTCCAATCCCAGGGGCGTGGGCTACTGGCTCCTCGGCAGCGCTGTTAGTGTTTTTGGTATTGTCGTTTTTGGTGGTCTGACACGATTGACCGAGTCTGGGTATGTTTCTCTGCTGCTTCTTGCGACAATTGCAGTAATCAGCTAACATTAGAATAGCCTGAGTATCACTGAATGGAAACCTGTCACCGGCTCACTCCCTCCTATGTCCGACGAAGACTGGGAGTCTGAGTTCGAAAAGTACCGCGCATCGCCCGAGTTCAAGCTTCTGAACCCTCACATGAACCTCGAAGAATTCAAGCAGATCTACTTTATGGAATGGGCTCACCGTGTCTGGGGTCGCTTCATTGGCCTGACCTTTGTCATCCCTACCGCCTACCTGATCGCTCGTCGTAAAGTCACTCCCAAGATGGCCTGGAATCTCGCTGGAATATCTGCATTGATCGGTTTCCAAGGAATTATCGGCTGGTGGATGGTCAAGTCTGGTCTCAAGGATGATCTGTTTGCTCCTGGCTCTCATCCTCGTGTCTCCCAGTACCGCCTCACCACTCATCTTGCCACCGCCTTTGTCTGCTACTCCTGGATGCTTGTCTCTGGTCTCGCTGTTGTGCGAACTCGCCACTGGCTCATGAACCCTGAGACAGCTATGAAGCACATCGCCGCCATCAACCAGCCCGGTCTGTCCACTATGCGCCGTATCGTCTTTGCCCTTGCTACTTTGACCTTCATCACTGCCATGTCTGGTGGCCTTGTTGCTGGTCTCGATGCTGGTCTGATCTACAACGAGTTCCCCAAGATGGGCCTTGGCATCTTCCCCCCTAAGAAGGAACTCTGGGACAAGTTCTACTCGCGCAAGGAAGATCAGTCTGATCTCTGGTGGCGCAACATGCTTGAGAACCCCAGCACCGTCCAGATGAACCACCGAATTCTAGCTGTGACTACCTTCTGCGCCATCCTCTCCCTCTTCATTTACGCCCGCACGAGACGCGTAAAGGCTATCATTCCCGTCGACGTCAACAGGGGCACCACCGGTCTCTTGCATATTGTGTCGTTCCAGGCCCTCCTCGGCATCGGCACTCTCATTTACATGGTCCCCATCCACCTCGCTGCTGCCCATCAGGCGGGCGCGCTGGGTGTCTTGACCATGTCTCTTGTGTTGGCTCATAGACTTCATGTTCCCAAGCCTACCCTTCGTCTGCTTGAGCAGCGATTGAAGCAAATTGCTGCTAAATAGATGATTTGACGACGCTGCGAGATGTCGAAAAAGAACATGTATATTATTACACTTGTACAATATCGTACCTACCAATAGCATCAATAGAATAACGAAGGGGAAAGCTGGCCGCGCGACGCATTTGATGGCATCTTGGATACACTCGACTCTTGAAGGGAATTTACAAGCCTTACAATGTCATTTGATTTTTTATACTCTATTTCCATAAGACTGGATCCTTGTCCATCTTTGTGTCTGTCTCAGCGTAAAATCATGCATCCCGGTTCATCACTTTAACCTAATAAATACCATTTTCCCATTTTACTTGTGAGCTATCACCTGAGTTAGCAATCACTCTAGAGTCAATGGAGCTATCAAACTTACCAATACCCTCCTCAGGCATGGGCTCAATGCCAGCCACCTCAGCGGCGAGCTTCTTCTGCTCGAGCTTATCATCCTTCATGAAGGGGAAAGCAAGAACCTCACGAATGGTGTAGTTGTCAGTCAAGAACATGACCATTCGGTCGATACCCATACCCCAACCACCGGTGGGGGGCAGACCGTACTCGAGCGAAGTGCAGAAGTTCTCATCAATGAGCTGAGCCTCATCGTCACCCTGGTCCTTCTGGCGAGCCTGCTCCTCGAAGCGCAGACGCTGGTCGAAGGGGTCGTTCAACTCGGTGTAGGCGTTGGCAATCTCCTTCTTGCACACGAAAGCTTCGAATCGCTCGCACAGACCGGGGATCTCACGGTGGTACTTGGCCAGAGGACTCATGACCTGGGGGTGACCAGTGATGAAAGAGGGGTTGACACACTTCTCCTCGATGAACTCGCCGACCAGCTTGTCAATCATGCGGGCGTTGGTCAGAGGAGGTGTGCACTCCAGGTTCATCTTCTTAAGGACCTTCTTGAGGAACTCGTTGGTCTCCTTGGTGTGGAGCTGGTCACCAGGAGGGAACTTCTCGCCGGTAGCTTCCTCCAGGGTGGGAATCATCTCATAACGAGGCCAGGGCTTCTCCCAGTTGACCTCGTAGGTCTCACCAGTCTGGGTGTGGAAAGTAGTCTTGTAGCTACCGGTAAGGTACTTGACAAGGCCAGAGACCATGTCCTCAGTGATATCCATCAGGTCATTGACATCAGCGTAGGCCTGATAGAACTCAATGGTGGTGAATTCGGGGTTGTGGGTGAGATCAGCACCTTCATTTCGGAACTGTCGTCCAATCTCGTACACGCGGTTAAGACCACCAACAACGAGCATCTTGAGGTACAGCTCAGGGGCAACACGCATAAACATCTGCATGTCGTACTCGTTGTGGTGAGTAGTAAAGGGCTTAGCAGTAGCACCGCCAGCAATCTGGTTCATCATAGGAGTCTCAACCTCAACAAAGTCCCGCTCGTCGAAGTATCGGCGGATCCAGGTGATCATCTTGGATCGAGTGATGAAGACGTTGCGGGCCTTCTCGTTGCAGATAAGATCGAGGTATCGCTTGCGGTATCGCTGCTCGAGATCCTTGAAACCGTAGTGGTCATCGGGGAGGGCGTGGAGACAAGGAGTCAGGAGGACGACCTCAGTAGCGAAGATGGACAGCTCACCCTCCTCACCCTTCTCAATCTTGGTCTTTGGGGCAGTTCTGAACCGACATTAGCACTGATTTCACAGATGTAGATGATTATCAACCTACCGGCCAGGGTAGCCAATAACACCGATGATATCACCTCGGCGAAGGTGCTCGTGCTGAGCATCAAAGGAGGGAGCACCCTCTCGCACCTCCTGAGCCTGGCACATGATCTGGACCTTGACGCCCTCAGTTCGGACATCATAGAAGAGGAGCTTAGAACCAGAAGCTCGCTTTCCGTGGACACGAGCACCGATCTGGATGATCTTGTCCTTGGCATGCTCGCCAGACTTGAGGTGACCAAACTCCTGGACAAAGTTTCGCAAGTCGTATGTAACATGGAACTTGTGAGGGTAGGGGTTGGGGCTCTTAGTCTCGCGGAGCTTGTTGATGTTCCTCGATCGGATCTCGAAGTACTGGTTGGGAGTGAGGTCCTTCTCAGCAGCCTCAGCACCGCCAGCAGCCTTCTTGGGAGCGGGAGCAGGGCCACGCTCAGCAGCCTTCTTCTTCTTTTCCTCCTCCTTCTGGCGGGCCTTCTGGCGCTTCTTCAGCTCGGTCTTGGAGACCTTCTCACCAGTTACCTCATCAAGGTGCAGGTTGGAGACCTGCTCGGTCGGAGGGGCAGCAGCGTCAGCCATGATTGCGTCTCGTTTCGCGGTGGGTATAAATGAGATGGCGGATCTCCAAATCAGGCTGCAGGTCCTGATTTAAATCTCTGCTGCCGGCAAATTGAGTCACCTGTGATGGATGTTGTGAGTCAGTGGAAACAGTCAGGGCATTGGAGGGGCAGAAAATCCATTGGGTTCGGGCGCCACAATCGCGGGGTAAATTTTCAGTCAGGCATAGGTCCCGTCTTGAGGGGCTCATCCCAGCCACATTCGAATCGATTGGTGTAGGTAGGTACCTAAGGTATGTAGTATCTAGTATCTAGGTATATACGGCAAAAGACCACGAGTAAGTGGAAAGAAAGAAGTAGAGGCTATTCAGAATTGGTCATATTATCGCATCATGAGCAAGACTAAGCGAGCTCTGAATCTTTCGTCATTATGTATATATTCTTTGTAAGCTCGCCTGTATCAGATTTTGTGTTACCCAACCTCGACCGTCTGTCTGACTGAGATGGCTGTTTTATTCCAAAAACATCGGATCCCCACGGACCCCCTGCATAGCCATAGCCATGTCTCCCCCATGTATTGTTCCATTTTGCAGTGCCATATTCATATTTGGCATTGAACGGCTCATGTTGATAGCCGCTCGATTAACAGGGCTACCTGTTCCGTTGGGCATCATGAATTGTGCGGCGGCGCGTTGCTGCTGCTGCTGCTGCTGCTGAACAGGCCGTGTACGCGGTACTTCTAGAGTTGCTTGTTGCTGGACGGGTGGTTGGGGCTTGATCGGAGAGGCATTCACCATGGCGAAACTATCGTCATCTTCCATCTCTGCATCAGCGTCTTGGTCGCTACATTCAGCAATGGACGAGGGGCCGGTTGTAGAGGCGGAAGTAGTGGCGTGCTCGCTGGGGGCACCATTGATGCTCGTGGTTGACTGACGCTTAGCAAGTGATGGTCGTTGTGGTTGTTGTGGCTGCTGCTGTTGCTGTACTGGGAACTGTGGCTGTGATGGCGTTTGGATTTGGACCGCGTTTTGAGTGCCATTGGCCGCGGCGGAAGAGGCTTGACTTTGGCTGGCTTGATCTAACGTTCTCTGAGCATTCATCCCAGCAGCATTGGCCCTTGTGGAAGCAATGACGCCCTTCCATCGTTCAATGGATCTCGCAACAACAGAGCCGAGGTCGAGTTGGCTATCCTCTATGGAGAAGCCTACCGTCCTTCCACCCTTTACAGCTTGTTCGTAAGAAAGGGCAAGCAGCTCTCTTTCAATTGGGATCGTGACGGGTGTAGCGACCTTGAACTCCTTGGGTTGTTGGAGCTTGTTCAGTTGCTCAATTTGGGACTTGAGATTGGCATTTTCCTGCTTGAGTCTGTGCTGCTGCTCCTTCATCTTTTCAGCCTCCTTATGTTTTCTTCCCACACCACGAGCTAACTCCAAAATCCAAAGTTCTTGTTGTCGTTGAATTGGCAATGTTTCCCACACTGCGTATGCTGATGTTAGGTGTTCGTCGACTTGTGCCTCGAGTTGCTCAGCCATCTTCTCGGCCTTGCGAACCGACTCGCGAGAGTTTCGGAAATTGTTTGCCGAGGCAGGGTATTTAAACTCATCCATAACGGCCGTTGTAGCGGAAGCACAAGTCACTTTCCAGGCTGTGAATTCTCCTGCGAAGAAAGTTCGCAGGGCCTCGAATTCGCGATGGCCTGGGGACTGGACAGACCATGATGTCGAAGTGGGATGTTGAGTAGACGAGAAAAGGGTCGGAGGAGGTTGTAGGCACTGAAGCGTAAGGGCAGGGAAATCGAGAGAGAGAGGATCGAAGTCGAATGGCATCGAGTTGCTGTCAAGTTGCACCCTTCATCAAATTAGCACGTGGGAACAGAGCACCACAAAAATTCAACACATACTTGGCTGCTCTCCAAGAGCTGAGGAGCTCTCGCAATGCGAGCTCCGCAGCACGGGCTGTGTCCATGGCGTCTGAAAGTTTTTGTTTAACGTCAAACTGAACCTTTTGCATGGCTTGCTTGCTAACAGTACGCTGCATTCCGGGACGTTTCGGTGGCTCGGGTGCAGCGTCACTCTCCCAACTTCCTCGTTTAGGGATATCATTCACACCAGTTGCCTCCCATGCTTGCTGAAAATTTGGTGCATATGTCATGGCAGAGTCAACTGAAAGCTGATTGTCCTTGGAGAGCACAGGAGACCGGAAGTCGTCGTTCTCAGGGGCAGACGTATCCTTCACAACAGTTACTTTTGGAGTCCCCACAGGAGTTGAGGCTTCGCGCCTCCCACCAAGCGAGCCTCGAGGCTGCCGTCTTGTGATGCCACCACGGAGCTTTTTGATAGCATCGACATCGTGGATACCATCCGGGGGTTTTGGGTTCTTTTCTTTGATGTAGAGATCGAGATGGCGGCCGAGCGAGGAAGAGGTGAAAGCTTGGCCACAAAAGGGGCAGTTCTTGTCCTTGGGAGCACCAGGTTTAGGGGTTCCTGAGTCGGCAGTTTGGGGCGTAGAATCGGGCATTTTGAACGTGTCGGGAGAGACCAAATTCGGGGGAAATTAGGGGAACTGGAAGAATTCGAGAATACGAGAATGTGGTGGTCGGGTGAGAGCGGTCTCGGCAGTAACTACAAGTGTTGTAAAAAGCGGCTGCAGCTCCAATTGGGGAGCGTTGCAGGCATTAATCATAAAGAGCGAGCGAAGGTTGAATGAAGAGAAAAGAACGAGCGTATTGGGGCCGAAACCTCCGAGCAACAGGTGGTTTTATTGGCCGTTCATGCAAAATTCTGGCATGAAGATGGATAGAAGAAGGGACGCGAGATTTTGTGGTGAGAGTTGAAAAGAGTGGACGGACGGAGAGGGAGTGAGGGGGGGGCAAGCGAGCGAGTAGGCGAGAGAAAGAGATGAAATGAAGTAGTAAAATAAAACAAGAGAGAGACTGGACTCGAGATGTCAAGTCAAGTCAATGAATGAAAGTTTTAGAGGCAGACGGCGGGAGACTAAAGGGGAAGCCAGGCCTCTTTAGCATCGCTGGGTTTAATTGTTCTTTAGTTTTTTGCCCCCTCTCCATTTTAAAATAAAGCCTCCTCTCTATTCAGGGGCGGATCCAACCATGACCCCCAGGCCCCAGATTGGCGCTGTTAGCACCAACGGTACCCCTGACGCTTAGTGGCCGTCCCGCCGTCTGGATGTCTCTCCCGCTGCTCGCTTAGCGCTGATCGGGCTGCTCTAAGAGGTCCGCGTAGTGCCGCCGGGAGCTGGAGCTGTCCTGTCGTCGATGCTCTCAATGCTCCTGGGCCTGGGGCCTGGTAGGGCAGTTTGATCTATGGACTGTGCTGTCCATACAACATTGAGATCTTGAATGGTGTGATCTATTAGGGTTAAGCGATCATTGGAAAAGAAGTGCGAACAAAGCATCCTCAAGAGTCTAGGTAGGCAGGCAGGCAGGCAGCAAAAGTCCCATTGCTACATCTAGATTTGGCATCGGCATTTGGTGTTGATCGGCTCAGGGCCGCTAAAAGGGGAGGAGGATATGCAGCTATAAATACAACAATCTCTCGTTCTAAAATTATGGATGGGTATCTTACAGTAGCTAAAATTCCATCAACTAATTCTCGAGTCTCCTGTGGTCGAATTACGGTAAACTCACCGCAACCGTTTATTATAATATTCCTTCTCGAGGTCCACTTCCGTTACTGGTAATCAAAACTGTCAAGGTTCAATAGTCTGCTCATCAATACGAGCTCCTTTTCATACAAGAGCGAAAATTATATATGTGTCATGACCTACATATGTGCACAAGAAACTTCAAGATTGTCCTCATCTCCATCTAGATCGTGGATCTGTGGTAATACATTGTAATCGGTACCTTATATGATATACATCCCTTACTTTCCACCGTTCGGCCACATGTATTAGTTGCACTTTCAGCCGTCTTTGATGGCGCCTCAATCCTGCATGTCGAGATAGAGTGGATTCGGCTGCTCTCCCCAAGTGCAGCCCCTTTATGTAGGTAAGCTTAGTACTAATATCAAAGCAAGTCTATGTCTCAGAGCAAAGACAAACAAAGATAAACTGACACAATGCCAAAACGTCTGTCGGATCCTGGCAGCCAACGGAATCCCATGTGCAATCCCCAAACAAATAGACTGAAATGACCCGGGTAAACAAAGGCTGGATGCTCAATGCCATCGGCGGTCTCACAGCGCTAGACGTCTGGAGAGCACAGGCACAGACAAGCGCAATCATGGGTGACACCAACCATGGGGTTGGTTGCTGTTATGTAGGCGTTGAATCCTTGTCCGAGACACGACACGGGCTAGACAGGACACCACCACCAGCACAATGTGAGCTTCTGCATGCCCCTTATCCACCGCAGCAGCACCATCTCACAAAGAGAGCAGTGAACCACTCAACGCCGCATTTCTTTGGATTTTAATTACAGCCTGCAGCTCCTTGCTCCAGCACACGCAACATAACTTGTTTTTCTGGAATTGATGGCAAAGCAGCACTCGGCAATTCCCATCCGCTCTCCCGCCCCATGTTTCCAAGCTCAATCTCACAACCCCATTTGTCCGCCGGGTTTAGGTTCCACATTGAGCAGCCAGAAACTCAGATATAAAGCAGGAGAGGCATGGTTCTTGCAGGACATTGGCAGTCTACTATGCATACATAGGTAGGTACCTAGGTTTCCAAGCTTTCATCCATTTGTCTCTGTTTGCCCCTGAGTTGAACCGTAAGCGCCAATCATAGGGCGAAAAGATGGCAATTAACTCTGCTGAACTTGAGGTTGCAGACGATAGCCGCCGGTGGGAAAACCACAAGTATATTTCCGTGCAACTAGTGCTGCTCACTTCGGCTGAAGCTCATCATGTCCTGTGGATAGCAAACGACTGTTGCCGTGCTTATTACGAGTTTGTTGGTACGTTTGGCCTGCAATCTCCCTACCCGTATTCCGTAATGAGATATTATCTGCATGCTCTGCCACTTTTTTGCTTTTGCTTAAAGTCCGGAATCTTGACCAGTATCCTCCAACCGTTGTGTTTCTCGGCCCTCCACTCAGATACTTAATGTGCTGGGGGGCTGGGATAACTAACTGAAGCAGACGGGGCAAACGCAAACAGCACATGGTAGTTCGAAGAGAGTTGTAAATGTAACAGCATAATAGTGTACGGATAGCAAACAATTGTTTGCCTGTCGAAATTCATATAATAGAAGCAAATCTCTCAACATACCTACCTAGGTAGAGAGGTTCAGGAAGCAGGTCACGTGTTTTGCGCCACATATCTAGGTCGCGCCACAACCTAACCAGTAGCTCCTGCAACGCGCCTGCCTCACATCCTCCACTTATCGCTGTTTCTTCAATCGCGGAATTGAAGTCCTGTCGCCGCTTACGGAACACCCAGTTTCAACACCACATAATTACAGTCGTTTATAAGCTATTTCCGATCAGATTAACACAGAATCACTCCACAGTTTTCGAGATGCCTCCTGGTATGTTTCTATTTTCTTTGGATAATCACCATCAGCGCTTGTCGCACGCGACGAACGATTGGCGCATTGCCATCGATCGCGTCACGCACGACCCCACGAAATACCACTCTAAGCCGGCGCAATTGATATTTTGCAGTCGCTAACTATTGCGCAGCTCTTAGTGACGACGAGTCCTCTGATGTCGGCGAATTCACTACGCCTCTGCGCGCAAGCCGCAAGAAGTCCACCTCAGCTACAGCTGTTTCCGATCGGTTCGACGACGATGCAAAGCCTGAAGAGGCTTCCGACGTAAAGTCTGAAGGGGCTTCCGACGGCGAGGATGATGAGGATATGGACGAGGACGAGTAAGACACCAGCGAGCCGACTGAATAGGCGAAGACTCACGCGTGACAGATTTGTGGTTGAGGCCATCAAGAAGCACCTGATTGATGACGACGTAAGTAAGTCCTCGCACATTTCGGGTTCACATGCTAACTGCGATCGCAGGGAACTCTCAAGTTCCAGGTCAAGTGGGAAGGCTATGAAGCCAAGAAGGACTTGACATGGGAACCCGAGGAGAACCTCAGGTAAGTGGCGGGGCTCGCATCAAGCTTCATGAGGCCTCGTCTAATGCGCCTTTCACAGAGAGTCTGCCCAGGAGATTCTAGATACATACTTTGAGAAGTTCGGCGGCCGCGAGAATATATTCGTGGAGACCGGGGCCGCATCCAAGACGAAGAAGCGACGCCGTGTCGCCAACGGAACACCCAGCACAACTTCGACCACGAAGCGATCACGACGCGAGCATCCTGCTAATTCGTCAACACCTGCGACGGCGAAGCCGTGGAGTCCCCCTGCAGGATGTTGGGAGGATGAAATCGAAACAATTGATGCTTGCGAGGATGAAGGCAGCGGGAAGTTGATCGTCTATCTAATTTGGAAGAACGGTCGCAAAACAAAACACGATACCGAAGTCATCTACAAGAAGTGCCCACAAAAGGTATGTGAGCTAGGGAAGCTAGTATTAGCATGCACTAATATGACAAATTACAGATGCTTCGCTTCTACGAGCGTCATGTCAAGATCATTAGAGACGAGAACAAGGCTCTAGTGGATGGGGCAGAGAACTAGGGAAAGATGTATGTCCATGAAAAGGGTTGTCGGGTGGGAGAGCGAAGTAAATCTGCGTGTTTAGCCGTTGGTTTTGCATTGGTTGACATGCTACAACTGGGACGGCGCTATGGGCATCAACTCGCGGAGGGCTCTTCTGTTTTTATGTCTGATTTATCGATGCAGTGACGCGGAAAGGAAACGGAACATTGGTCTTCAAGCAAGTCATGGAGAACCAAGGCGTAGCATTGGTGTGTATTTTGGGTCCGGGTTTGCGAAAGAGACTGAAGCATGTAATCAAGTGGCAGCAATTAATAGTGCGTGACATGTGAAAGCCTTAGACTTGTACCTTGCATATACGCCTACCTAAGTATCCGTATGGGCAATATATCTGTTGAATGGAAGTGCGGCACACAAAGAGTGGTCTTTTTCTTCCTTGGCACTAAAGTCAGACGCGTCTGGACGCGCCAAAAGTCATTAAAAAATAGCTGAGGTGACGTTTTCTGCGAGGCTGGGAAAGGAACCAGAGCGGTCCAGCGTGTCAGATACCCCTGAAGGACTCCACAGCGGGACCCTTGCACTAACCTTTTCCCTCCCAGCCTTGCCATTTACTTAGTCGGGTTTGGAGGTGAGAAAAAGACGGTGGCGGGGCAACGACTTATAATAGAGGTGAGACTGTGCATTCCGGTTCCTGATCTTGTTTACCTTTTCCTGAGAAACGAATCTGACGATTGACTATTTTTCTTGACGAAGATTTGAGAGTTTTTTTGGACTTGACGATTCAACGATACCTGTACGACTTGATTGATTGACTAATTGGTTGCGACACTGAACAACTCAACATCAACTCTTCTCTATACCACAACAGTATTCTTAACTGAATGAGTATGTTGACTCTTCACTTCAGCTGTTGGTAAAACCTTGAACTAACTGTCTCAGATTAAAACATATCCATCAACACCATTGCCTCTGCCAGAGACAATCTCAGCCCACTACAACACGCCACTCAAACCTCTCACCGAATCACTCACTCTCAACCGCCAACATGAAGAGAAACGATGTCATCGCCATCATTATCATTATCCTCTTCGTCATCCTCGCAGCCGTATCCTTCGGTATCTGGAAGCTCGTCTCCATGGCCAAGAACCACATGAGCGTGACAGCCACATCAGACACCCACACCAGCATTGTCGACTGATCGAAACATCTCCATCGGCCTGTCAGGCTCTTTTCGATACCCTTTTCTGCGTTTGGTTACTTTATTGTTTATTATTTGGGCACAAGCGGTTCTGTGGTGATTGTCACCATGTGTTTTTCTCACAACATAAAATCACGGTGGAATGTGGGCGGGTTGGTAATGTCTGGATGATTGATTAATGAATCACTCATGTTTTGGTAACGGCGCAATATCATGGCGACATTGATGGGTTACTTGTTTTTGGGTACATGATTTATGGCATATATGGGTAATGCGAAGTCCGCGAGATAGACTGCTTTCATGATTGGGAGCCACTATGGCATGTAAATGAGAGCAATACATATGAATCACTTACAATGAAGTATTCAACAGTTGTCCATGTCCTTCCAGACTATGCAACGTATACTATGTCCATATTGATTATGGGACAAAATCAATGATTGTGAATTCATTGGCAGTAAACTTTGTTGAAGATTCAGAGCCATTCTTTAACTAATGTCAGTGACATGTAGGTCTGAAAACACATATAAGAAGGCACAGAACACCATGCAACTCATTCTTCAACCAACAGCACTACAGACAGTCTTAGCAACTCTTCCAGCATAGCTTCCACTCATTCATATATCTTAGAGATACTCCTACAACAACCGCTACAATGGAAAAGCACGACCACTCTCTCGCTGATCTCGCTGAGAAGGCTTCTGAGCTTGATGTTGCCGGCCCTTCGGCCAGTAACGACGCAGGCAATCTCTCACGTTACCAACAGTGGCCTTTTTCTTGCTTCGACCCCGAAGGGAAGCAGCCCGATGTCCTTGACAAGACCAGCCCCGAGTATCGTGAGCGCGTCACAAAGGTCCTCAATGCCCTCGAGAGGAATCACACCGAGACATACAACGAGTACCAGGCTCTCAAGGCCGAGTACATTTTCAAGCTTGAGATGGAGGAGCAGAAGCTCTGGAATCGCTACATACTCAATCCAGAGCAGGCTACCTCGCAAGTTGAGGGCATCAAGCTTGAGGGTTTCGAGCGGATCAACTTCCGTGACAATACTGGTCCGCAAGGCGCTCCCAATGGATTTAGCACTATCAAGTGTCTGCAGGCCGAGCTTCATACGATCGAGCAGCTCATCGAAGCTGGACAACGTGAGCTGGCCCGACTGGAAGACTCGGACTTATTCATTCGTCTTCGCAATGATCAAGTCGGGAAGCACGAGGATGATATTGATACCCAATCGTTCTATATTTGTCCCCACGAGGAATCTGATAGCTCGTCTTGCTGTTCAGCCAAAGACATTCACGGTTAGGAGAAGGCTCGCTGGCGGGATGAAGAGATGAGCTTATTTCACGAGGACATCAGGGGATAGGGGTAGTTGACTCCCATTTTGAAATGGGGGTGAGGTTTCCGTAGAGAAATGAACGTCAAATTGATTATGAACTTGCGGATCTTTGTCATGCACATAGAGTGAACTCAATGAGGTGTGGGGATGGAGAACAAGATCCTAATACATGCTTACCTACTCCGTACCTATTCGACATACCTACCTAGTACGTCGGTATGCATCAACTCAAGGCTATTTTGATCGGTATATTCCCCCCAATCATATTAGTTCCACCACGGCCTTTCTTCAAAATACAAAAAGGATTACTCTTTATTTACGTTTGTACTTACTGTAAAGTCAACTTTTGTTTGTTTGGTTGCAAGCTATTCTGAATATCTAAACTGTTGCTTACCCTGTTGGGGAGTCTCTCGTCCCTGATTGGCCGGAGTGGCATAAGTTGGCTTAAACAGGCAACTCTCACATACATAGTGACACATTGACAGACAATATCGCTTAATTGAAGCCTCTGGGTCTAACGAAGATCTTCATATTGATCGCATTAACACTCCTATCTAAATACACGAGAATCGCATCTACCACTGCAAGCAGACTTCACAAAGCATTTCACATCATTTAGCAAGTCAAGCGTGGTTGTTTGCCCATAACTATACCGTGGCACTTTATTCACACCTATAACAAGAAATCTAATCTAACCCATCAAGTACCTTGCTGTATGTACTATTACACCTATATCCGTAACAATGAAGAAGTTGGTTCAAGAAATTATCGCTGTTGTCTTTACTTGCGAGCAGCGGGAGTAGGCACAGGGACCATGCCGGGCTGAGTGGGAGGAGTAGGCATAGGGATGACTCCGGGCACAGTAGGAGCAACAGGAGGAGGCTGAGGAACAGCAGGAGGAGTAGGGACAACGGGAGGAGTGGGAATAGCTCCGGAGGGGGGAGAGATAGGGACGACAGGAGGGGCAACAGGAGCAGTAGGAATAGGTCCAGAACCAGGGCCTGTTCAAATGGTCAGTATAGTTGGATTGGTATGATGCGATAACTGTGACTTACCACCGCCGTTCTGGCCATCACCAGGAGAGGGCAACCAACCACCAGGCTTGCCGGGCAGGCCGGCAGGAGGACCGTTGCCAGGCTGAGATCCGTTCATAGGAGGATAAGCAGGAGGGAAAACGCCCTCTGAAACATATATCAGTATGAGTCCTAGAATCTCAACAAGAGAAATACTCACGGGGGAAGGGCGCGGCCAGGGCAAGAGGAGCCGCAGCGGCCAGGACAAAGGCAACGAAACCAGTCTTCATCTTGATGGTGTTGTTGTTTGTTTTTTAAAAAGGTAGTGACTGAAAAAAGTTGTTGATCTGAGGAAACAGATAATGGTGACGACTTGGAAGTCTTTATAACGAACGAGACCAGCTCAGACAGCAAGGGTAACGAGAGATATTGGGTCACAGACAAGGAACTTGTTGTTAAGAATAGAGTTGAGAGAATGGCTGGGAACCTGTTTTCAGATGAATCAAGGCAATGTTATATATTTGTTGCTACAGAGGGCCACTTTCCCCCTTGGTAGCCTTGCAAATCCTTACCGCGAAGGAAGAATATTCCGCTGGAATCCTTGAGTGATCAACCGGTAGGAGAAAGTGAGCGGTTAGGATGCTCTCCACAGCGTGTGTTGCTGTTAGCGAACCGGTATTGCCGATGGAGATGGCAGTGTAATACAGTACAGTAGTGCGTATCGTCTTGATCAAGTTTACAAGGGTAAAAAAGCTTCCTTGCTGGAGGCCTAATAATGTGTTGAGATGATGATGAACAAGGCACTTTTATACACTGCCTTTATACCACATTTATGCCGCATTTAAGCTTCAGCTTTAATCATTTGACCAATTGTCTACTTTCGCTGCATCAACTCTTCAATTGAGATCTTCCATAATCTCGGTATGGGACAATCTTGATTCAAGATCAGCATAGTTCCAGTATGACATATTCAGCGACTATCAGTTGTCATCGTCTCCATAAATTATAGAGATAGAACCCACAGCTTTCTAACAAACGACGCGTAATGTAACGCAAGAAACAGCTAGAAAAAGAAGAAAACAATCTCCACCAGTCCCGACGGAGAATTCACCTCCAGTAAAATATAGGCTCCACAGTGTATTTTGTGACGGGCAGGGAGCCAACCACTACACCTTGTTTCAAGTCCCGAGCCGTCTCCTTTTTTTTCCACCACCAATCGATTCTAGAATACAGGGCATGAGGTTCTTTTTCTGCAGGTACCTGTAGATCAACTCCTCAATAGGGTTCTCGGAGCGGCATCAAGGAGGTTGACGACGCGGCCTGCAGATACCGAGCTGGGATTGAGATCCAGTGGAAGCACCATTTACAGTGAAATATAAAATTGTGGGATGTTTTGGTAGCCTATCTCTGGCTCTAATTCATGGGTTTAATGTGAAGTTTGACGTCAACATACATACAGACATATATCCATACTGCGTGGGACATGGTGCAAGAATGTAACAGCGGCACGTCGAATAAGCTATGTATGAAACACGATGGATGGCTCCATTGCATCCTTGATAAGTTGATATCTTTCTAATCCTGAAAACTCAGCTTCCTTCAGCGTCTATGTCAAACACTCTATACGATCCTTCCAAACAACTCATCATCAGTTATCAAGCTGCATCCTGACAACAACCCAGCCTCATTCCTCGATGAGTTTTCCAAGACCTCCATCATGTAGGACCACGGGCATCCCTCTTCAGCCCCATTCTCTTTTGCCCAGAATAATCCTTTTCTTATCATGTTATTCTTCACCAACTCATGACTCCTCTGCCGCGATCAAAACCACCTCGTAGCTGACGCTCAGGCTTAACCACCTTGCCTCTCAAGACCGTATACCGAATCAAGTTCTCACAGTCTTCAGGCATGACGCGTGCCAGCCAGATGCCCTGCGATGCACCCACGTTCTCTGCTGAGCCATTTACACCATTGCCGTTCTTCTCAGCGCCATTTGTGCCGTTCGTGCCATTTTGCTTCTCAACGCCATTTGTGCCATTTGTACCATTCTGCTTCTTAGGAGCCGGATCATCCAGTCCAAATGCATTTGGCCGTCGGTAGATCATCACATTAGCAGAGTACTTGTGTCCTCCCACATGGCTAATGTAGTAAATTCCAACACCACCGGGCCTCTCATCATGGAGATCCCGGTACAAACCCAACGGCCTAAGCTGGCGCTCAAACTCCTTCCTCAGAATAGGCGCACTCTGGGCACAGCGGACATCGCGAGTTCTATGACTGCACATGAGGATGACGGCATTGTGAGGGCAGTCCTTCAAGGACACTTCCGGGATGCCGGCTGCCGGTTCCGGTGACGGGAGAGAGGCAGGCAAAGGTGTGGGGTTGAGGGGAGAAGTGCTTGTCGGTGCCCGGTTGATGACATCAGTGACGATCTGAGGCACGCTGAGAGGGTGGACGTTGTGAAGAAGCTTGAAAGCTGGGAGAAGAAGAAGAGTTGTAGGCTCAGAGTAGTCGTCTGTGTCGTGAGGAGTGGGCATGTTGGATGCCGAGAGTTTGAGTTTCTGTGGTTGTTAGCATGCTCACTGACTGACAGAATAAGTGATGATATGAGTGAGAATCATCCTCAACTCACTCATAAACTCATATGAGATTAAAACTCACCCCATTAGTAGGCGAGCTCGCCTTAGAAAAAGCCTCCATCACGCTCCCCTTCTCATCCGTCACCTCTCTCACCCAATCCGTCTTGCCCGTTCCCACCAGAAGATGCGTACTCCAAGCATCAACAAGCCCATACAGCACATCCTCCTCGTCAATCTTGAACCCCCTGGGATACCGCACCGAGCAGTTCTCACAGTCGTGAAGACACTCCTCGCCGTCCACTTTTGGATCCGTCTTGGCAAACAGCTCCGAAGCCGAGGGCTGGCTATCTCCCTTTGCTCCGCCGCCCAGCACGGAGCTCATGAGGCTCTTTAGTGAGAGTGCCATTCTTTGCTTTGCGGGCCTGTGCTCCGGGAGCCAGGACGGTATGGCTGCTGTTTGGGAGGATGAGGGGGGATTGTGATGTGTGGATGATAAAGTCATGTTGTAAGAGGTCTTCGGTAGATTGATTTTGGGCCTTGGGTTCGGGTTCAGAGTGGATCAGTCTGATTGGCCACACTTGGATGGATATTGCTAATAGATTGGGTATAACTGTAATTTCTTGGGGATGGTACTGATTGATAATCAAATAATCAATCTGATCAGATATGCATCTATGCACCTTGATTATCATAAAGTCCCTAAGAAGGAATACAAAATTCGACCAACGTTGGATATCAACTTATCACCAAAGTGATACTCTCACCACTTCAAATACCTTTTCTCTTCAATATCTCGCTCATTTCCATCGCTCAATTCCCTCGCTCTTTTGCCTCACCCGCCTATCTCCGATCGCCGAGCCTGAAGCAATTGGACACGTCATTGGCTCCCACCAAAAAGTTATCAGATCCTGTCATCTCTTATTAAACCCTGGTCTCCCAAGAGCTAGCTTTGATGAAACCCTGGCATTTATTACGATATTTCGTACTCCGTATTCTTTACATAAACCCTGTTTGGAAAGAGCTTATTCTTAAAAGATTTTGAATTTGAAGCAATCCCGCTCATCATATTCAGACCAATAGGTAAATGTCCCACAAACTTGTCAAGATGCTATTAAGAAATTTGTCGTACTGTAGCCGATTCCAATAATACAAGATAACTAATTATAGCTGCTTGCCACTTTTCTACATCCACCATCACTCACTCACTCACTCACTCATGCACTTCTCAATGCTTACGCGTTCTTCTTTCGAGCCTCATCATAACCCTCCTCTTCACTGTCCTCGTCGTCATCATCACCATCCGTCCTCTCTTGGTCTGTCTTGTGTCGCCTGTTCTTCATCGCCTCTCGAATCTTGCGAGCCGCCTCATCAAATCCGCCCGTTGAATCCAGCGTCGTAAATCCGCTGATAGGGAACCCACTAGATCCGAATCCACCTCCACTGCTGCTCGACCTTGACCTGCTGCGGGCTCGGGACGGCGGCCGTGTGGAGAAGATGCCTACATGACCAATATTGCTGAAAGAATCGTTGCGCGGGAGGGCTCGGCTCGACTGAGTCGTGCTTCGTCGCGACAGAGCTGGTGGTGTCTCGGGATCATAGCCAGTACTTGACTGGTCGCTATCACGTCGTCGGTACGACTTAGGAGATGACCCAGAGCCACCCTCGACCTTGTACAGATCAGGCACAAGTCGTGCCTTTTCAAAGTCGTCAAACATCTCAGGTCCGAGCGTGTTGATGACATCAGTCACCTGAGCGCTGAGTTCGGCTCGCCTTGTTCGCAGCTTATGGATGTTGTAGTTTGAGGTTGGTGTCAAGCAGAGGAGCAATGGTCGCAGAGACTTGAAAATATCCATGCCAACCTCACCAAAGCGTAGAGATGCGAACGTGATACCAACCATAAATGGCCACAACGCGAAATAGACCACCAGCAGCGGCATACCCTCAGGAACATAACCCCACAGACGATCTTGCCACACCTTGAACGTTATAATTGCTGAATAGATGTGGTAGAGAGTGGGCGCAAAACCAATTGCGACGAGGATCTTCCACGTTGCCATAACATCGCGGCCGCGAATCTTGACTGTCGAGCCTGCCAGAGCTGTCTTGGCCTTTTTTATACTGATAATTTTGGTCGCCACAAAGACAGGCGAGAAGAGAAGCAAACCTGGCAGCGTGCATATGAAGAGGAAAAGTAGCTTGATCGATCGGTAGATAAAGAGGAAAATAACCTTGAGCATGTTCATCTTGGCGTACTGGACTTGATGGTCTTTCAGGTTGAGGTATCGTATTTGCGAGTTATATTCCTTGACTGCGGAAGACAAGGATGTGATGCGCTCATCGTTCTTGTATCGCTCATAGCCCATGCATAATCTACGGTTCAGCTCGATCACCACTGGCAGTGGAAGCTTCTTGCCCGTGGGGTTGTAGAGTCGGCGTGCCGCCTGGATTACCATGAGCGTATCGTAGTCGGGCGCGGAGACGGTGACAGAGTTCAAAGCTTGGTAAACCGTGTCGAGAACCTGGCCAATGGCCTCACGGCGTTGATTGTTGCAATAAAGTTCAACGAGATGGCGAGGAATCTCAAAAGGAGCACCGAACTCAACAACGGCACGTGAGCGGAACTTATGGGCATGGAAATAGTTCATGCCCACAGGAACAATCTTGAGCCCGCAATCAGGATCCTGAGCCAGGGTTCCCAGAGCCATGATTGCGACACCAGCCTTGAGAGGCAGAAGCTCGGTGCGATCGTGGCTACCACCCTCAGGGAAGATACCGACGCAACCACCATTGCATAGGCGAGAAAAGACAGCCTCATAGACCTTGGTCTGGTCAATATGAGGCGCCAATTTGAACTTGGTGCCCTCGTAGCCGGGAGCAGGTCCCTTCACATCCTTGTTTGTAAAGTTTCCATCTTTATCAATATCGGCACGGCCTGTGAGCTGTTGCAGAGCGATCTTGCCCTTAAAAGGTCGCTTGACACGTATCTCTTCCGGACCTAGAATCTGGGAGATATCGACACTGGCGCCACTGGTGTTCTTGGCAGAAGGAAGGAAAAGCATGCCCTGAACCTCACCCTCTCCTTCTCCAAACTTTGTACCGATACCACGGACTAGAGTTGGGTCGTTGATAGGATCGGGGAGGTAGATGGTACCAGTTGCTGGTTTGGCAGCATCTTGGGCGCGACCGACAGGAACCGAACCGACCTGTCGTGAGCCCCATCCAATGAAGCCATGAACCGATTTTTGGGCGATGAGGAGGGACGCTCGACGTTTGGCCTCATTGCGGAGGGTGCGTTGGAGGATGATAGCATCGACGAACTATTCAAGGCATTAGTAAGTGGTGTTACCCAGTGCAGTATCTCCATAATGCTGTCTAAACTCTTCCACCACGAGCTTTTTGCAACTGAGTTCATTCATAACTGACCTGATTGGCATGCGGCGCAGCGACGAAGAGCACGGGACCAGTCTGAGGAACGCGCCAAGCACCTCTAGGCACAACTTCGCGGAAGAACATATCAACAATGTTACCGACAGTGTATAGAAACATGTCGTACTTCCAGTTCACCATAGGATAGAGCTCCTTCTGCGAGGTCGGGTTGGTCGCGGACTGCGGCGCTGCCGCGTCCTTTGTCCCAGCATGTCCAGACATGATGGGCGAGCGAGGAAAAGACCAGCGCTCTTCAGACAGCTAGCTGCAAGAAACAGTGTTTTGAAGCCGGACTGTGGATATTGATGTTGTAAAAAATCTTAGCAGAGCTAGGCAAGCGAGATGTATGATGTGAGGGGCGGCGGGCCTCTGTATGAATGTATGGAGCGAGCCTTCGAAGGAGGGTTGGCTGGTGGGGAGTGAGGCGAGAGGTAAATATATACAGAGTTCAGATATGAATTCTGTTTAGACCACCTGCATTCCTGGTGAGCTCTAGGTTGAGACGGACGGGTAAAGTATGGAGGATGGAGATGAAGATAAGTAAAGATGGAGAAATATCTTAGCTGGGGCTGGGGTTGGGTTGGGGACCACAGATGCACCTTGAGGAGGGGAAGATGAGGAGGGTGAGGTGCCTACCCAGTCAGGAAAGGGCTGATTTAGAGGCTGAGGAGCTATGATCGTAAGGATGAGTTAAAACCTACGTACAGTATGTAGCTATATAGGTGCGGCAGTTATCTATTCATAACAATTGGCCTCTTTTCTCGTTCCTTGTTATTATTGTCATCCATGAGCTTCCCCTTCTGTATCAATCACCCGCTTTCCCTCCTGCCCAGGCCGAGGACAGGCACTTCCAAGCCCTATGGCGTGTGGTTTACGGTAAAGCCGCACAAACCCGGGTTCGCACTCGGTGCTTTTTCCCTGCAAACGCTCTATCACTCCACTTACATCGGAGATCCGGTGGCTATTAGGGATCGCTGAGGTTTCTCTCTTTGCAATATCAGCAGCATCAGAGACATCGACGAACCAGAACATGCCGAATACAAGCCACATAATAACGGTGCAGCATGACCAAACCAACAACAAGAATTAAGACAATGAATGGATGATTCATTAACAAAAGCAATCACACAACAACATGGGCCATAAATGCATGTCTTGTCGCCTGTTCCCCTTTATCTCAGTCACAAGTCAATTCACACCACTATCGTCACCACATCAGCCACTGATAGTCTATTCACCCCGGCGCCAACCGCTCCATCACGCTACAATCCCTCTTGATATGGATCTTTTACCGAATAAATTCCATTGCGAATTTCCGAGAAACAACGACAAGGAAGTGATGATATCCGTGCACCCGGCATCGTATTCACATGTCAATTGCAGAATCTATTTATCCAGTCTCCATCATCGCAAGAGATCCGTTGAAAATAAACAGCATTCACCGAGTACCAGACACAAAATTCGTCGGTAGCAGCCAAGTCCCAACAAAAGCGCAAGCTCGAGTCGTATTGGATGCTGTTGAGACTCTAATGCGCCATCAAAATTAGGGTGGGTGTGTGCTCTTGCAGTACAGTCCCGTTCCTCATCCGGTCCCTTCAGGCCGTCCGTCCCTATCCCGAGGCCGAAAGGATCTCCAGATTTCCATAAACGAGATGCTGGGTTGGGTTTGCAAACGCAACGCAGCGCAGTATGACACAACTTGCAACCCCCCTGCTTCTGCATGCCATGGTGATTCGTTATGTTGTAATTACTTGTAGCTGATGGGGTAATGTCTCTCATGCTTAGATCATAACTTGCACATTCACCTTAGCAGCACGCGATACGCTCTCATGATGAAGTTTAGTTGGTGGCGCTGTTTAATATGTACATACCTAACTAGCTGAATTGCCGTTGGTGAACACAGAGATTTCCTAGTGTCTTGATAATCTCAAGCCAATGAGTGCAGTGCTACAGAGACTCTAGTCCAATGCTTCCCAGGTGATATCTTCACCATTTCATGACTTTAACGCTTCCCTCGGCGTCGGTTTTTCTTCTCTGGGACACTTGCACTACCTCCTTCGAGCTCACCCTCCTCAATCTGGCCCTCGTTTTCCATCTCTTTCAGTTTCTCCTGCCCTGATATGAACATGCTTAGGTCTCGATTCATCTCTTGAAGCTCGGCATTCTCCCCTTTTAGTCTCTCCAGCTCCTTGGCTATTGCTTCGTGATCGCTGTTGAGATGCTCGATTCGCTTCATCAACCCCTCATTGAGGCGCTTCTCCTCTTGCAGAGACTTCCCGAGGTTACGTGCCAACGTTTCACTCTTGCTCGCCTTGTTGCGCTCGCGGTCGAGTTGCTTCTCCAGCTCTGGTATTGTTTCTTGGCTGAGGGTCGTGTACCTTTCGTCTAGCATTGCAAGCTTTTCCATCGCTTTTGAGGTTTGAGCGGCAGCATCCTCGGCAGCTGCAGATGCTTTTGACGCTTTGTCGACTGTCTTGCTAATCAGTTCTTCGTAGTATGCCCGTTGAGATTCAAGTTGGCTCGTGACCAGGTGTGTGTACTCCAGACCGATGCTGTCCAGCTTCGCCCGAGGGACAACATCCTCTTCTTCCAATTGACCAATCGATCTGTTTCTCGATGGGAGTTCCACCACCTTCCCATCACCCTTATCTCGTATAAGTCGATGCACCCACATATCTCCAGCGTAATCCCATACATGCTGTGTTTCCAGCTCGAGAGCGAAGCAGTGGGCTGTCTCTTTCCAGTGATCTTTTGCATGGCCGCCCTTATACCTACCACATCCCACGTAGCCACAGATCAGACAAATCCACAAATCATCTGTGCAGTCGCAGATAGTACAAAAGTTGGAGGCCCCTGAGCCAAATGGTTGTGTATGAGGGTTCGAAGGGTCCGAGTCCTTGTTAGGTGAGGTATTCGTGAATCGACAGACTGGACACCCAACCCCTTTCCAATTTTGGAGACATGTGCAGTGAAAGACATGAGAACATGGGATTGTCATTAGTCCATTCGTTTCATCCATACGCTCCAAGCACACAGGACAGGTAGGCAACTCTACCAGATTCGGTGTTGGGGGAGGAAAAGGTCTGAGGCTGCTCGACATGCCTGCTGATGAGGACAGAGTTGAAAGAGCTGCGCTAGACTTTCTTCTTGTAGGTGTCTCGAACGTGATACTCTTGACGAATACTACATGGCATATTTGAGGCTGCATCATGTTAGAGATTTCCTTGCAGGTCCTGGAATGACCGCTTACCTCCACAGTGTTGAAAATCTTGCCATCGAACTCTCGCCGCCATTGCTTGGCTTTAAAGTTGTCGCGGAATTTGAGCAAGACGAGATACCTGTTCATCCGCGATGTCATAACCATGCGGCAGTGACTAATATCTCCCCTCCACCTTTCTCCCACAAATCCCATTAGGTCACCTGGAGACATGTACGCAGGGACTGCTGGGATACAAAGGGTTGTACAGTCGGCATCCTTCGAATCACCAGTTTCGGTTTCTTGACGGTTCGTCTCGACGATTCCGGACGTTTCATCTCCTTCTCGGTAAAAGTGCACAACACCCCATCCGAGCTCGGTATTCTTTGTCTCAAGAGGAAGAAACTCGGCTTTTGTCGCTGTACCAGCGCCTCCAAAAGTAGGTCCTAGTGTTGGAGCCGCAGAAGGCCCGGTCCGAGTCGTCTCGCCCGCCATCGCGTGTCCAGTTCGAAGGTCGACTGTTTCTAGGCTTACACGGCCAAACCGCCAGTCTCTAACTGCGTTTTGTGGATGGATTGCGGCACTCGAGTTTGGAGGTGGGAAACTGTTTGACCGCTCGAGCCACTGTCGTTCTGATACAATTTCAATCTTCCGTCCAGATTCTTTGACTGGTGCTCTCGCAGCTGCGCCACAGTCTATTATACCAAGGCTCGAGGAAGAAGAGTTTTGGCCCGTAAGAGTGTATGGAGATGAGAGGTTCGCGGGGCCGTGTCGAGGAGAGTCGGTAGATCGTGGTACTTTGTATGTCGTTTGTCGGTCTGGTCGTGGGTGGGATGGAAAGTCATCGAAGACGTTTGCTTCAGGAGGCGGCAGCCAGATATCCTCGTGATCCGTCAGTTCTGTTCTTGCGGTGACCGGATCAGGAGTCGGATAAAGCTCGAATTTGAGGTGATAGAAGTAAGACGGCATAGCCTAACGTATCAGCCTACGGATGGATCGCTCGCTCGGGATAGTTACGGAGAGTCGCAAACTCAGGCCGGAGGTGTGGTATTTGAGAGGCAAAGTATGATTTTGATTACTAAGGGGGCAAAAAGAGATGTTGAAGCAAGCGATATTTGTGAATCATCATATGCCTATTTGCGAAGACAGAAGAAGGGCCAAGGTGGTGGGGGTACACGAGTATTTGAAGAGAAAAGAATTAAACTTGCACCTTCCGGTTCATGAGCTTTTTCGGCTTCGGCCCCACCCATCATGAGCTGGGTTGTGGAGAGCCGGGCAACTGAGGGGCAACCCCACTCAGCGCGAGCATCACTTACATGGCATCATTCAAGCAAAACAAGAAACGTCACGGTAGGCAAAGTTGGTCAGTCAAGGAGCACGGTCGTGTAGACTTCAATCAAGTCTATTATAGCACAGTTGGTCGGATGCATGTGTGCAAAGGCTACATAATGGCCGATTATAATAATCACATCAGGCCAAGAAATTGGCTGATCTCAAATTTCATGCAATAATCCCAAACGCCGTCGTCGTTAATCCATCACCGCTCGAGAGTCGTTTACTGACCGCCGCGAAGTCGGAGAACAAGGTGAAGGGTGGACTCCTTCTGGATGTTATAGTCGCTCAAGGTGCGACCGTCTTCCAGCTGCTTACCAGCGAAGATAAGACGCTGCTGGTCGGGGGGAATGCCCTCCTTGTCCTGAATCTTGCTCTTCACGTTGTCGATAGTGTCACTGGACTCGACCTCAAGGGTGATAGTCTTTCCAGTGAGGGTCTTGACAAAAATCTGCATACCACCACGAAGACGAAGGACCAAGTGCAGAGTGGATTCCTTTTGGATGTTGTAGTCAGAAAGAGTTCGGCCGTCCTCAAGTTGCTTGCCAGCGAAGATAAGTCGCTGTTGATCAGGAGGGATTCCCTCCTTGTCTTGAATCTTGCTCTTCACATTATCAATGGTGTCGGATGACTCGACTTCCAGAGTAATGGTCTTTCCGGTGAGGGTCTTGACGAAAATTTGCATACCACCACGGAGGCGGAGGACGAGATGGAGGGTGGACTCCTTCTGAATATTGTAGTCGGCGAGGGTTCGGCCATCCTCGAGCTGCTTGCCAGCAAAGATCAGGCGCTGCTGATCAGGAGGGATGCCTTCCTTGTCCTGAATCTTGGACTTGACATTGTCGATGGTGTCGGAGGACTCGACCTCAAGAGTGATGGTCTTGCCGGTGAGGGTCTTGACGACTGTGGACAGTTGTTAGTGATGAATCATGTGGCGGTGACGTCGATGTAACTTACAAATCTGCATACCACCACGGAGGCGGAGAACAAGGTGGAGAGTCGACTCCTTTTGGATGTTGTAATCAGAGAGGGTGCGGCCGTCCTCGAGCTGCTTGCCGGCGAAAATCAAGCGTTGCTGGTCAGGAGGAATACCCTCCTTGTCCTGGATCTTGGACTTAACGTTGTCGATAGTGTCGGAAGACTCAACCTCGAGGGTGATGGTCTTGCCAGTCAAGGTCTTGACGAAGATCTGCATGATGGCGGTGATCTGACGTGGACGTTCTTTGGGTAGATGGTATTCGGATGAGAGAAGGTATTTCTTATCGCTGGTCTTGCGCGAGACAAAGTGTAATGTAGAGAGATGTTGCAAGAAGAAAAGAGGATGAAGTTTGGAGGAGGTGAGAGAGGTTTAAGTACTGAGGGGAAGGCGCTGTTTGTTTGATAATCAAGCGGGCAGGCGCGAGGTGCAAGGTGCGAGGGGGCGCAGTGACCGGATTACGCCTACCAGACGAACGGCAGTGACAAGGCAGGCAGGCGTGGTAGACAATGGAGCCCACCTAGGAGGTTCCGGGGCCGGATGATTCATGATAGCCAATGACGGCTGCGACTAGGGAAGGCTCCAGAATCTGGCCAGGCTGCAGAGCGCCACATTAAGTCCTAATACTTGGATTGTGGGTAAATCGCAGTACGATTTGAAGTACCGAAGACCTGCCACACGATTATGCTGAAGTGGGTCCGAATGTCCGAGGCATTGAAAGTCAGACTGATGTCAAGAGCGCGCTCGTTTGTTCATCTATCATTCACGCAAGCTCTGGTGCAATCTGGAAGCGTTTAGAAATCCGAGGACAAAAAGCCATATATCGTGGCTCCAACCGAGATTTCACTGCCGAAAGCGCACCATCCTCCCGTACTGTGCTCGTCATGTCATGGACCATCGCATTCACTCATCCGTCACCGTCTAATTCACCAAGCAGCGCCTGCCGTTATTCACCATCAGCAGATACCCATGGCCTAGCGCTAGAATGCACCGGAGCGGAGTGGCGGGGCCTGGGCAGTCGGGCATGTCGCCACTTTTCCCCGGGAGGGTCTAAAGAACAATGTTTTTGTTTGAATGTCGACAGCAAACACAATTCGACGTCAGAGGAATGATTCAAAGATTGGCTGATTTTGTCAGCTTTGTAAAGGAGATCGCAGTTGATCGTTACCTCAAAGCCCCAGCGACCAAGCCTTGGCTCAGGAACCGACAGGACAACGCTTTTAATCAACATGCGTGCCGAGATAAACTCAATGTGGATATGCCACCAAGCTTCACGTAGGAAGGACGCCCACCTCACCTCCCTGGAATCAACTATCAAATCAGTTGCAGCCTGCTACGCCGAACTTGTCACAGCAAGAAGCCCGACGAAATCACCTCCCAGTGCAAAATCAGAACCAAGGGATGCGGGGGTCACCGACTTCTGCCGCCCGCTGAATCCGGTCCTGTCGGCGTTTGCGACGTCATCAGCCAACGATTCTGGCCCGTGAGGACCCTGTAGGTTGTCTCGAAGACCACCCTGTTCGCATCAACTTGTTGAGCGGATGCAACACAACGAGGCTGGTTCGTTTCGGACTTTTGTAAACGGCAATGCCCTGAACATGATGGCTTCTAATTTCCCAGCCATGATTATGTTCCAGTCGTCTTCCATCCGGGCTGCTTGCCTCGCTATTGAAAGTCGTTAAGGCTGATATTAATGTCTCTACCTCAAACGATGATTGCGCAGTCAGTCACGGCGTCTTATCCTTATCACGACCCCACCTTCTTATGGTGTTGGCAACGTGAACCATCTCAGACGCTAAGATAGCTTGGTAGTTCCCGCCTCAGGTTATCCGTCTGCCTATGCTATCGGTCGGTCCGTATCAAGCTCATGGTCATGGTGTTCCAGCTGATACCATTGCTGATTGTGTGCTTACCCTATCCACCATAAACCCAAGCCTTGATTGGGAAGGCTCTTCGCTTTTGAGTGAGACATTGTCTCACGTCTTGAACGTCAAATGATTCAAGTACAGGAATGAAGTGGCGTTTAGTGTTAATTGATAGGTCTTTTTATCACTCGCATTCAGATTCAAGTTCGAAGGGTTTAAACATCAATTCGATATACTTGTGGCAGTGCTGTAGCACTTGCCAAGCATAGAAGCCTTTTTTAACTATCCCAATATCCCTTGACAAATTGCTAAAATAAACACGATTCGCTCTGCTCTGCTCTTCTCTGTCGACTCGCCTCTCTGCTTGTCGCGAGTCCAGCCCACTTGAGCTCACCAACGCCCTCAAAAGATAAATCACACACACCTCCCATGCAGGCTTATCAGCCATTGATTGCCATGCGAAATCAATCATTCCTCAAATGCCACTTCGTCAAACATGATCCCATAATAACACCGCAAATGGGTGAGATGCAATCGTCTGTATGGTTCTTTCCTTCTCCTGCTTCTCCCAAGACTTCAAAACAAAATCCAAAATAAAAAATGTAAAAAAAGAACTAAAACGCTCTGTCTTCTTCAGTCATACAATCATAGAAGAAAGTCATAAGAAGGTCATAACACATTTTCCCGTGTCAGGTAGCCTCGTGTGTGTTGTCGGGCGGTGACCAGCCGTGATAGAATGTTAAAGTCATATTCGTATGCTTAAAAGGACAATTCTGGGGTCGCAGTTGACCAAGATTGAAGAGGCCTTGTCAACGCTTTCGCTGTGATAAAACAAATGCGACAAAGGAAAAGGGGCCGTTTAAAGGGCCCTGTCATATGTTTTGGCAGTGTCATAGCATCGTGGCTTGAGTCGTAACATCTTAGTTGGCCCGGATAACTAGTTTTGACAGGAACTTGTTGGACAGGGAGTCGAAGTCGTAGCGGTCAAACTTGGACTCCTTGCGGGTACGAAGATAGGCCTCTGTGACACATGTTAGTGGTGTGACATGACAGTGACATTGCGAGAGATACATACCGTGCTTGATAACATGCTGTCGAACTTCAGTCATGGCCTCACAGACCGAGGTGTTGTTGTGAAGGAGGTGACCATGCTTGCGTGTGTCCCAGTCGGTGAAGGCAGGGAGCTTCTGAGAGATGGCGTGGAAGAGACCCACAATGACACCAACAGGTGTTGTCTCCATGTCTGTGCAGAACTTGTTGACGGCCACAGGGTCAGGGACTCGGTAGTGGCAGTCGAACTGCATCTCCTCCCAGACAGCGAGGAGGATGGAGGCAATCATGAAGATGGTAGGCCAGTTCTTCATCTTCTCACCACTGTAGACACCAGAGTACAGAGCAGAGAGCTCCTCCAGGATATCCTTCTGCAGCTCACGCCACATATCGGCAAGGGCACACTTGATCTGGAAGTTGATCATGACGGGGGCAACAGTACGTCCGTAGTACTTGGAGTCCTCATCGTCGATCTGACCATCAAGATCAACCTCGGATCCCTGGTTCTCAACCATGGTGATGTGCATGGTGAGGTTGTAGGCAAGGACGAGCTTAAGCGACTTTCGGATGACAGGCATCTTCTCCTTGACGTAGAAGCGGTGAGCGGTCTTGAGAATCTCGGTGATGAAGGGGGTACCCTCGAAGTGGTCGTCAATGAAGTCCTCGAAAGGTCCGTCAATGTGCTTGTCGAGGTACTCGGAGAGAGCATCGAGACGAATACCCTCAGCACCGACATCAAGCTTCTCAGTGCGGGTCTCGAAGTCAATGGGCTCCTGGTCAGTCAGTGTGGACTCAACCCAGTCAACCGAGAAGCAGCTGTCATCGGCGACAAAAACCTCGCGAACCATGACAGGGAGAGCAAAACCGTAGCCATGGGTGATCCACATAAGGGTCTCCTTCTGGGCGAAACCCTTGACGTTGTACACTGAAACACCACGGTCCATGTGTCGCTCGTAGTCGGCCTTCCAGTCCTTCATGAAGTAACCAATATCCTTAATGTCGATGCGAGTGCAAGGAACCTGCCAGAGACGAGCGTGAGAAGGCTGGCAACCAGCACAGGGCTCTCCCTTGTCGCAAGTCTTCTTGAGGAACTTGCATCGGAGGCAAGCTCGTAACTTTCTGATCTCACTGGCCTGCTTTCTCTGCTCGGGCAGGAGAGGTCCCTTTCTACGGCCAACCTTCTTCTCAACAGTGCCATCCTTCTTGCCATTGGAAATACGTCGAACAACATTCTTAGTGGTGGTCTTAGCAATCGGGCTCTTGCGAGGACCAGAGTTTCGGCGGGTAGTGCTGCTGGAGGGGGAAACAGATCCAGCACCGCTGCCGGGGCTGTGACGGGTCGAAGAGGGCTCGGACTTGATGGGAACAGTAGCAACAGCGGTAGTGGCGACAGGCTCATGGCTGTGGGTATGAGCGTGGGCGTGATTGTGGCTGTGGCCATCGTTGGCGAAACAGTTGCGGTGGTTGCCAGCATCGACATAGCCGTCAGACTCGGGGGAGAAAGGAGAATAGGGGAAAGGCGCGATCTCCTCGAAGCTTCCGAACTCCATGGAATTGGCGCCGTCGGATGAATCGGAGTTGGTTCTCAAGTGAAGGGTCTGGGAAGGGTTGAAGATGGCAGCACTCTGGGCGTGGGCCTGCTGGAACTGATCGAAGTTGGGCTGGTTCCAATCCACCATGGCCCAGCCCTCACCGGACGATGAGGGAAGAGACAGAACCTCGAGATATGTACCGGTGGGTGAGTTGCTTCCAACGCTATCCAGACGAGGCAATCCATCCATCTGCAGAGTACTCTGAAACTCCTGCCAATTCTCCATTCCGGTGTTGGGCCAAACCGTTTGTGTGTGGTCGTCCATAGTGGGCATGGCGTTGAATGTCGATTCGAGGAGGTTGGCCTGAAGAGCAGCCTGTGTAGTCGCAGGGAGGTAATCAAGAGGGTTTGTCGGCTGGAAGCCCGCGGGGAAGGCGTTGAAGCTCATGAGGGCAGCATCTTGAATGAACTGTGTCATGTCAGCAGCAGCAAGGTGCTGCTGTTGCTGTTGCTGCTGCTGCTGTTGTTGCAGGGCCCAATCCGTCAGGGGGTTCACGCTCGGCTGAAAAGGCGACTGCTGCAGAGGGGAGTGCTGGCTATGAGGACTGGCGGATTGCGATGGAGGAGAGGATTGGTGCTCCTCGGGGCTCATCGAGGCATAGCCGTGAGAGTTGTTTGAGGACATATCGAGGGGAACAGCCCAGTGCCGGGCGTCCTGGGGCATGATGTTTGAAGCGGCCGAAGGACTCGAGTGGGTTGTGCCTGTCGAGTATGTTTGGTAAGCAGCAGCAGCGCGATTTCGAGTATCGAAGGTCGTCAAGTCGAGATAGGCATCACCCCCGCCGTTGTTGAAGTCGTAAGTCATTCTGGGCAAAAGAACAGAAGGGAAGCGGAGTAGGAATAGACGGATGATCGATAATATTGTAGGAACTCAGCGGACGACACCGCTCTTTCGTGAAGTCCCTTGTTGAGGTGAAGGGAGGGAGGTCTGAGGTTTTGGAGCAGCTGGAGAAGGAGAGGGACTGCTGGAGAAGGTTCAACGGCGGGTAGATCATGGGTTAGTCTGGCTGCTGTGGGCGGTTTGTCGATGGGGGAAGAAGCGGTGAAGCCGTCGGGACATGCAGCCAATGGCCAAGCCACCTGGGATGGAGGCGCCCACCCACTAAAGTGGCCGCTACATAAGCCTATCCGCTGGCGCTGAAGAGCACACGACCCGCTATGGATCCCGCCTAGCGAGCACCTCACACCCCGGAACCCTTGATGGTGCAACCCTCCTGCGCCCCTTCTGGTGGTAGGACATTGACCAATTGTGGAAGGGGATCGATGGCATGACAGAACCTGGTTCATCTGTTAAGAAAGACTAGCTGGCGCCATGTAACCGCAAACAGATCTACTTCCGGGTCTGGCCAACCACCTAGTCGCCGCGGCCGCCGCCATCGCCCGAGGTCATGAACAGTCCAGGGTCTCGGGTGTCAGAAAAAGTCAATAATACCAAGACGAGGTTAAGGTTCAGCTTACAACAAACTCTTTAGCTACATAGGTAGTTAGAGTGATTATGTCGTCAATCAATTGATTATCTTCCTTGCTTTTTCAGTCAACCTTCTGCATCACCTTCTGTGATCACGGTATATCTCGAGCTGCGAAACGCTGAATTATGTCTCCTCGAGTCTCCCGATCGAGTCAAGTCTCAATAGACTCCATGAATCAAGGACTCGGCCTATCACCAGTTCTCGAGGCCCTAGTCTAGTCAGGACCCAAAGGCCCATAATCCAGCCATCTCCATCCACCAAAATAGCACTGTATTCCGCAGACCATATGTACACTATCCTACCTATGCTATTTCCCACTTGACTTTCCGCCTGTCGGAGAATCACGATACACGGCGGGGCTTGCTGCCAGCAGATCCATTGTGGCCATAAATCGTGCATGAAATTCAGGTACCCAGTTGAAGGTGTTCCTGAATGGGCCACTGACTGGCCTACTCTACAGTTCCAGCTGACAGAAGTCAGATTCTGCCATATTCTGTTATCGATCTCTTCTGAAATCTCAGTGCTATGCCATCCCATAGATGAGGCTGTTTGGTCAGCGTCGTGATAAGATTCAGATCTGCTTCGACTTGCGCCATCTTATTTCTCTAGTTCCAACCTTGTGTGAATGAGGCCCCCCGGCTGGCTTGACTCCATCGAAGTGTCAAACAGGACCCGGACCGGATAAGATACAGTGCATATAATCCTCTCACAGTCCTGTTATTGGTGATGTTGCTAGCAAGACAGTGTGTCCTCGGACTGTCCATGTGTCGATAATCTGTCATCCATTGACAGTCCACCCACCAGCTCACCTTGCAGCAAAACATCGTTACAGCGCAGTAACGTTGATGGTTGCATTGCTACGCTGCAAGCGAATGGGACTTATCGTGGCAACTGCGAGATAAGTACCAGTAGCAGTCCTCTATCACGAAATATCTGTCTAACCAATCCCTTTTGCCTCTTTTCCTCTGCATATTATTGCCTTTCCCGTACATCTGCACGGAGTGCATCTTGATACTACCTACTCCACCATCCATCTTCCTCTGTGGGTGGTACAGACTACTGCACACTACAGCCTATGGAGTAATATGTAGACAACAAAGCACAGCTCGCAGCTCGCCCATCCCGAGATCAAGAATCCAAGACATGACCGAGGCCAAGCTCCGGCTTGTTACGCAGGTCATTCTCAACCCGTAGATGAGCTGATGAGTTCGCGGTACGCCACATGCTGACGGTCGCACAACCATGGCGGCATGGCCCTCTCCAAATGTCTTGAGGCTTGGAATGCTGCACTATAATGCTGCACGTGCGATGGTTTGACTTGCTTTGTACCCTGGTACCTCTGAGTTGTACGGTCCGAGCCATGTCACGCATTGCAATGTCTATGAAGCCTCTCTGTTGATTCGGGGGTTCTAGTCTAGCCTATGTACGCCAAACGCACAATAATAAGCAAGTTCAATACATATCGGCTGTTTGCAAAATGGATCATGTCCAGCCAATCCACCAACCATCAAACTCAGAAAAGGTACCGATATTTCACAACCCTTGCCATGACCATGGCCTCACTTACAAGAGGCCAGCCAGCGCCAGCTTCGCCGAAACAAGAGCACTAAACCCTCAGAATCAGAATCAAACTCAGACTTGGACTCCACCTCAGGGTCTTGCAAGCAAGGGCCAGCTCAGTTAGTGAAGCCGTTGATCCCCTCAAGCACCCCATCCGCTTGGCTGTCTGGTGAGACTTGTGCTCGTGATTGCCAGCGAACACGTCAAGGATCTGTGCAAAAATATCTCCAATCAAGGCACCACAGCCAATAAGTGGCCTCTATTCGGCAGCATTTGGTCTCCCAAGCCTGCTCGGAAGATGCACGATATGTCCCGCGTACAGGAGTTAATGCGTAAATCGTTCATCAGCTTTTTAGTTCTCTACGAGTTCGTGTGGGCCGCCGTTTACTTACGGATGGACTGTTGATGGATGGATGGATGGATGGATGCGATTGATCGCCATCGTCCATTGTCCTCCAGTGGTGGTGGTTCAGCATGCAATGGCTATTTGGATCAAGTGACTGATTTCAATTGAGAAGATTGTGCTGTGCGCCATTAATGGCGATATACGACTGGCTTTCGATAGTTGTTGACACATACCATACATACTATACTTGCTTCCTCAACTGACCGGGTTACCCAGGTTCGCATTGACGAAGGCATAACATGGCATCATCCCGAAAGCAGTGAATCGAGAATCGTTAATCGTCGATCCAAGAGATCAATTGCATTAAAAGCCAGCAAGATCAAAGCCTTGGTTCTTATCTAGTGTTCTGACTAGCAAGATAGTATGAGACTATCAACCATCTCGATCTAGCATAGAAAATCTCCCGCGTCAGGCGTCTGTAAAGACAAGGAACTGCCGGTGATACATGTGTATCAGGGCAACGCACTGCCTGCAGTTGTGTATTCCAAGCCACGCAAGGACGCTGGCCAGCCTCTCCGGAATAATGAAGCAGAGGCCACCTGGTGTCTGTGTGTAATGTCTCTCAAGGCTCAAGCGTCGCAGTAGCACGAGGCTTGAAGACATGGCGCACAGTCTTCTCTGCGATCCTCCTGCTGGACTTCAAGACGGGCAGTGATGTCAGAAGCAAGCTCCATTGTTAGGGATGAGACAATATCTAACATAGTAACACAAAAGACGATAATGATTCGAGTCTCAGCTTAACTTGAGGTATAAACTGTCGAGACTGTCTAAACTCCAATCCCTTCCCTCCCTTCCCTTCCCTTCAGCTGACATGTTCCATCTTAATCTCTGACTTGCCCCTGATATCTTGGTTGATTCGAGAACCATTTCTTGACCGCATTCGATGCTACAGCCAGGGTTCTCCCGCGATATCCTGGCTATTCTCCGTGCGCGCGCACGTCTCACTAGGCGGTTGTGCCCCTTTGGCTTCTCCCTCAAGTCCCAGGGATTCAAGATGGATCTACGGCCTTGCCCGGAGAATCTATGATGCGAGGTCAAGAGACGGCGTCTTTGACAATTCATGCGGATCAACTAGTTGGCCTCCTCAGCGGAATAGTACGAGTCAGGCCAGAACTGAAGACAAGGCGCGCGCGCCAATAGTCCGTCCAATAATCAAGATTCACGTTGTTAAAGACCCTGCAGGTCTGAACCGTAGACAAAACAAAACATGGTCTAGGCAGCATGCATACTACGTCGTATGTAAATTGTCGAGATCCAATGTTACTGTAGTACACCAAGTTAGTAGCCGCATCGTATCTCCCGGTCGCTCCACTGCCGATGGATGGATTTGAAGGGCCGGCTATTGGCAACTTTGTCGCCATCAGACCATTTCTGACGCAGGGGTAAATATTTCCCTACGCTCGTCAGGGCAGACAGGGAACGATTGCTGGCGGTGAAGATTTAACTAAACGTCTAGAAAAGACGATTTGATTACTAGATCAGGACTCTAATTAAGGAGGCTTTAATCCAACACAGATCTCAGTCCCTTTGATCTCCCCTTACCTTACCTTTCTCCGGCTGGCTGGCCGATCTCCGTCCAAAGTATTATCGGCCTCCGAGCCTCCGCGTCTCCTCCACAACATCTCCGAAACGATCACTCCCCGCCGTGGGGACGCAAGGAATGCGGAATTCCTGATTGGAGACTCCTCTGTAGCATCTGGTCTCATCTTGGTAGACCATAGAACATCACGCGTGCGTACTGTTGAAATGTCGTGGCCACGTCGATCTCACTTGTAATTAGCTGTGAGGGGGCTGAATCGATCCGGATGGTTGTTTATTAGTGGCTATGAGCTGGTCACGCAGTGTTGGCAATGAAACTAGAAACGTAAACTATTGAGTTAGAATAGTCCTTCATTCCTAAGAGTATCAATCACTCATCTGAGGCTTCTCTAGCATCTCATATTACATAGTTTGGTGCCTCTCAGATGCCAGACGCCAATGAACGACCAAAGTAGTTCGTATTCAGCCTGGAAGCGGTTCTAGAGATCACTCAACAGTCTTACTACTTACAACAGGATCAAGGCTATTGGGCAGATTCTACGGTTGCATTAGCCTCGATCTCCTCATTTGCTGATTTACTCCACCTTGAAATGTCCTTACTGAACTCTCGATATTCTATCTCAATCATGGTCCTATAAATTGGATACCATCGGCTTCCAATCATGAAGTCGTATCATAGTCTGCAGGTGAACCCAAGGAACGAACCTTTGGGCAGCTCTGCAGATGTTTGATGATAAACAATGGTCCGGGCCCAATTCATGCATGCATATGTATGATGTCGGTCCAGATTATGTAGCTAATAACGGTTCTTTAGAGGCATATGCATGTCTGTGTTGTTTCTTGCATCATGCTCTGGAACCTTCCAATAACTTTGCCTTTCACAGAGCAGTGAGGCCGAGGTCGTCCAGACTGTGACTCATAGTTTGTTTGCTATCAAGTTGATGCATTGCCTCCGAAAAATAGATCTAGTTACATGTCTTTGAGCATCTTGAGCCGGTCGTACGAGACTGTATAGTTGTTTCGTTGCATGTATTAGTAAGGAAAATTGATGCTGGGATGCGAAAGGCTCTGTGCATTATCCACTCAAGGCTCACTGCGATAGACGCAGAATCCATTGATTCCATGCATACATCATTTCCAAGTTCGAGCTATCGAATAATTTGGACAACGAAAGTTAGATATCTCGATCGGCCTTGCAAACTCTGGCAAGACTGTGTTTCATAAGTACGCACGCAAGCAAGACGATTGTGGCCTTTGCCGTCTAACGTATCATCTGGCGATATAGGATTTCATAAGTTTTCAAGCACATATTGCTTTCTCACCATGTCTTTCTTGATGTCTGATTTTCATCATCTCTTTGTAAGCTTTTAGTCAGCGACTAGAACACACCTAGCACATAAGACGGTATGCCAATTTGTTGCAGCCTCATTCGCATCAGCAACTAGGCACTTGAAGGGGTGTATTACCATATTTCATTTGGATCACACACCTTTATTTTTCTCGGATTAAACCAGCATTGAGCAAATCTTTAGGGCGATGAACTGTCGGGAAGTATGAGATGGATCGCCTTGGGTGAGGCTGTGTCTGGAACAACATGGTGATGTTCTCTGGTGTGTCACTTCACCACACATGTGCCGTATCACATCATATAGTACATTACATCATATAGAATATATCATGGACTGTCATGCTTCAAGATTCTCCGGGTTCGGTGTACTATTCAGAGGTGTTGCTCAGTGCTATCGAACTTGCACGGGAGTGATAAATGACGAACATACTGTGGTTCCTAACCGTGTCGGTTTTCATATTGTTAAATAGTAATATATTTCTGCCTTTATCTATATGCCCTTGCTTTTTGATCTTATTAACAAGTGTGGTTAGGCTGGGCAAGGTTCGTGCGATTGTGTAACACAATTTGAAGAGTCTGGAGTATCAAAAGTCAACCCTCTATCAGGCAGTCGTACAATAAATGAACTACTGGCACACAAATGCAATATGAAAACAGTGTCACGAAAACTTGTGTTTGTGTTCCCTGGCGGATAGACCAGAAATAAAGATGACATAACTCATTTACCATTAACAACTACTATGGGGTATATAAAACGCAACCGTAGAAACAACAAACCTGCTGGCTAATTTCAAGTACTAGTAAGACTTTTGAGAACGGATCAGCATGAAGAACCCAACAGCTGATTGACATGACGATATAAGAGACAGATTAGAAAGAGTAACAGATGGTCCTGCAGGGCCGTAAAGGTTCTGCGAGCATCAGTCAGATAAGTAAAGAGATGTAAGTAGACTCGTTGTACACAACAAACCTCGAGTGAGGCCTGTCGATTAACGCATATGATATCGTTGTCCGCTTTGGAAGTTATTGCCCCAGCATGCAACGCACACCATAGCATTGATGTGCATGCTCGAGAAACCCTTCTCTAGACCAGAGGCGAGTTAACAAGGCAAGAAGAGGACGATATGGTCCAACTTCCACGGGAACAAGCTCAGACAATGTGCTCTGTGGGAGCTTGCCTTGCATATAGTGGCTATAGGTGACCACACAACCCTGACACAGGACGCCTTTCTCAGCGCCAGCATCTGAGAGGGTTGGAAAACGGATCGAGGACATTCCCCCAAAGTCGTCTTCTACTACCTCAGCCTTTCTTGGGAGTCTCGACAGGTCACATCCGGGGGGATCTAGAGGTGCCTCGTGAAAATGCCTGAATATGGCAGCGTCCTTCATAGACGTTCTTCCAGGACGATATGTCGGTCTCAGTTCGGTCAACTTTGCAGCCGAGCCGTGGACTTCAAGAGCAAGTTTCTTTGCCTGTTTGACACTAACAAGGCGCTCAACCTGCTTGTGCGCAAACTGGAATCTCAGTCCAAAAATACCAGGAACGCTGTACATGGCAGGAATGCGCTGGAGATCATGGTCGGTAAGGCCAAAGCACTGTTTTGCCATAGATGGAGACGTCATCCGGAGAGCCTGGTTCTCATACAGACACTCGAAACAAACCCTTTCACAAGTTGGCAGAAAGAGAAACCCGCCAAAAGCAAAACATGAAACACACGTGCTCTGCCGGAGCGCCGAGTGAACCAAGGTAGCAGGATGGTAGCTCAATAGACGAGTCTGGCCTAAAGCAACCAACGCCTCGGGAGCATGTTGGACCATCTCCCTGTACACCGGCAAATTCTCAACGACATCCTTTCCCAGAAGAGAAACCCGCGACAGGCGGGACAGAGACTGGAAGTCGAGAAGATCGAGAACAGCGAGTAGGAGCTCTGCGGGGAGAAGATCCAATTGGCCTAGAGACGAAGCCAGGTCTCGTGGCCGGTTGGAGATAGACGTAATGGATGGGAGAGATTGATTCTGGTTGGGTACATGACGAATCATGCCCTTGAACTCTGAGTCTTCGGTACGGATAAGCTGTTGGAGGACGTTGCAGTGTGTAGCCATGGCGTGTATTCAACCAATATGAGAGAGTAGTATATATGATAGAGTTTGCAATCTTTATGTGCAGTGACGCAAGGAAGAAGAAGAGATCATAAAATTACACAAGGATACGGATTGGAAGACCCTAAACTTATAGGTTAAAACTAGAAGAAGGCGGTAAAACATATTGCACGAGTGAGTACTCTTTAGACTACTTGAAAAAGGCCGAGGTTATAGGTACTGACTCAGCAGAGTGAACCGCTTAGATTCCAGCGTTTAAAACAGAAAAAGCAAACTTGAGATACGTGCAGCAGCTGGTGGATTTTGCCTGCATGGACATCAATTAAGCGCGGGGTCTGAGGTGGTGTTGGGGGCACTAAAACAAGTGAGGCTCTGGTGTTTGGATCAAGCAGTTTACGGATATACATGTGTATGACTGGAGATTACAGCCTTGGCATCTCTTTTCTTTGGTATTTTATTTTCCATTGCATTATCAGACTCGGACTTTTGCTCAGGTATTCTCTATTGTTTCTTTCTCTCGCAAATTCGACAACCCAAGTCTAAACTCAAGCATCACACCTTGTCCTCATGTCCCTGTCTCGGCTATGTATCGTGGATGATATCGTGCATACGCCCCCGGACCGGTTTGACAAGCCGGCTTTTGAGTTCCGGTCAAGTCTCCACCGGGAAGTGGCTTAACTTGCCATTATCCACCAGAATATCTCGTGGTGTTTTGATCCCGCGGAATTCCAGAATTTTCAGATGAGATATATCAACGTATAATGAATCAGTGCTGAATCTATATCTTATCGTGATGGAACCCGTAGTGCACACATACACTTCCTCGGGTCGGCCCTTTGCGATGTTTGGGTGACATGATATTGGATGTTCGGGAAACCAGCCGGCATATGGTGTTAATCCTGCACAATAACGCAACATATGCTGATTTAGGCCCTAATCTATACGAAACGTCCGGCCAGTTCGATCTAGATAAAAGGTATATCGGCGCGTATATAATTTCCCCCTTATACCTAGGTTACTTAGGTCTACTAGGCTATATAAGCTAGGTCTTAACCTATTAATAAATAAGGAAGGCAATCTAGCTAAGGGGAAAGGATATAATACCTATTAAAGGTATAAAGTTAGCTTATAATTACTTTTTAATATATTTTATATATAAAAATTAATTATTATTAAAT